>OX456523.1:60333060-60628060 GCA_949748255.1 Eustalomyia histrio | reverse complement strand
ACTAAATATTTTCGATCTTTTGCTATATAAGACGTATCCATAGGTCATATTACAGCTCTAGAATAGTGTTTGTTGTTTGTGTATAAAAGGTGAAGAGGTGAGAGAAAAGAATTTCAACAAATCGTTAAAAGAAATCACTACAACTGCATGTGTTTTATTTCTACAAAAACGTTTGATTTAGCTGGCAAATTTGCATTTAGGATTTTATTTTGCTTTATTATTAAAAATATTTGTAATTTCTTTAGCTTAATTTTAAAAATTTGAAGGAAAATAGTTTATAATTTTTTTTTTATAAATTATTAAAAGTTATGACCTAAAATAGTTGCACTCAAAGGGAAATTATGTATAAAATTAGCTTAATATACGAGAAAATGGTTTAAAAATCTGTTTATAAATTCTTTTAAATCGGAGCAAAAAATAGAAATAAAACCTTTTGTATTTTGTTTGTATCAGAGGGTTTTTTTTTAAAATTTTGATATTTTTAGCCTATTTATGGATTATTTAATTATTAATATAAAATTTTATTTAAATTAATTATTAAATGTTAAAAAAAAAAAACAAAAAATAAACTAAAAAAAAAATCTTAAGAAAATAAAAAAAAAAATGTACGAAAAAAAAGTGAATTGACCGGGATTCGAACCCGCGACCCTTCCACCTGTGGTGAAGGGTATAAAAACGTTTGTATTTTGTTTGTATCAGAGGGTTTTTATAAAAATGTTGATGTTTTTAGCCTATTTATGGATTACTTAATTATTAATATAAAATTTTATATAAATTAATTATTAAATGTTAAAAAAAAAAAAAAAAAAAAAAAAATGTACAAAAAAAAAACTGAATTGACCGGGATTCGAACCTAGAACCCGCGGCCTTAGAGAAAAAAGTATTTGTAACATAGCGTCTAGACAACTGAGCTATTGAAGCTCACATAAAATCATCGTCAATAGAGGTACATATATAAAAGTCTTCGTTCATTAGAGATTTGTTTAGTTTTTATTTAAATGACAAATCTTTGTAAGTGTGTTGTTTGTGTATAAAAGGTGGAGATGAAAGGAAAGAATTTTAACACATGGATGTGTTTGTTATGCGTAAAGTTCTACATACATATTAAACAAAGGGATTTTACCGGAAAAATTAGAGGTAGTCCTGGTTTTTTGCTAATATCTCAGCCATTTATTAACTAATCTGTCTGATTTTTAAAAGTCCTCATCATGTCTGGGTTCTTCGGAAAACCCATTTCAACACACAGACGGACATCGTTAAATCAACTTTGCTCTTCATAAGGACCCAGAATATATATACTTTATAGGGTCTAAGATCAATATTGTAGAAATTACAAACGGAATGACAAACTTATATATACCCTTCCACCTGTGGTGAAGGGTATAAAAAGCAATGGATAACAAAAGGTAAGTACAAAATAATACAATTATTTATAGTTTATTAAGAATTTTAAATTTTAGTTAAAAAAAATCAACAATGGACCAGCCGAAGACGCATGTATTTTATATGGAAGAAAGGCCTTATTTTGCCAGAGGGACTCTGGTGTTCGGAGCAAACAAATTTTCTGCAAAGGAGGAAAATTTGACCAGAAAATTAAATTCCGCTCTCTAATTACGCTGTTGCTGATTAGTAAAAGGTAAGTGTGTATTGTTTGTGACTAACGTTTGCCCCAAGCAGCTCATATTTACATTTTTTATTTTACAAGAGCTAACAGCACTGTAGCAGTGACCGCACCGAACAGACAACAGCAACAGGCAACAGAAAAGCTTTCCGATTTACAATCTCACCCACAACCAATCGATAACCAAAATTTTTACAAATAAACACATTCTCAAATAAAAATTGATTTCTTTATTGTTATTTTTTTATTTTTTATTTGTCATATACATCTGATCGCTGTTAAACAGGGTTGTTTTTGTCTTTAAGCAGTTTAGTAGTATTTTTGCTACTTTTAAAGAAAATTGTAACAAATGCTCAAAATATATGATCTGGCATCTCTGTGATTTGTAAATGCAGTTTTATCAAACAAAAATTGACACACGTAAGTCAAGTCGATCGAAGGCTTTCAAAATAGAGAACCCCTTAAATAGATTCGAATTCGAGTGACTTGCTTTCGTTCGACTAGTTTTTCGTTCGAGATCGAGGAACAGGCTATAAAAGTTTTTTTATATTAATTGTGGCAAATAATGGCCAGCAAATAGCTACCGTCATCGTTGATGCAAATTTGGGTATCTTTTGATTACATTTTGCATAACTGTGTATTTGTAGTGACACGTTGCCAATTTCAGCTCGAATGTTATTCTTTAGCTCTTACACGGATTGGGGCTTGTTCGCACGATGTATGACAAGTCGCTCAGTCCTGTTGGAACCACACACCCTTCAAATATAGATCGTCAACTTTCGGTAAGAAAAATTCAGTCTGCATGGCTCTATAACATTCGCGGTTTACAGTACAGCTTTTCGAAAAAATAAGGTCAAATCACATTTTTCAACGTAATTGCACACAGCATGGTGACTTTAATAGGGGGCTACATGAATTATGCGTGGGTGGAACGGAGAATTTTTCTTTTTGACGTAGTCGCGTAAATAACCTCGTCGCTCATGAGAAATTTTTTATGTAAAAAATTATCCGTTGAAGTCCAAAATCGTAAAGCGTATAGCAATTTATTGTTATTTACTATAAATTTCGCAAGAGTCTACTTCACGAACATCAAAACCAAACTGACATGCAATGTTATTTGCAAAAATGCCATCACTCTCCAAGAGGGTGATACTTATTGCCACAAGTTGGATAAACAGCTTTTAATAACTTCTAGTTCTTGGTTGTAGTATTAAATGGAGCTTTATCCTTTCAAAAAACATCAGGTTTGAGCAGATTTTATTAGGTCGGATTAAACCAGATCTTATCTTATCAAATCTAGGCAAATATAATCAGATTTTATATGTACTTATTGGTAAAACAAAAATTTTAAATTTAAATTAAAAAATTATAACCATAAAATAATATTTTTTAGGTAACTTTTTAAATAAAATTTTTATTTGTAAACAGGTCAAATCTGATACCAGATCTGATATCCTCATATCTGCCCATAAAAGTTACCCAATATTCCAGTTTCTTTTAAAAATTAACATAACTGACACTAGATCTGATCAGATATGGTACAAAATGTAATTAGATTTACCCTTACCAAAAAAAGTCTGTAATGACAACTGAAAGTTTTGTTATTATTACGGGAAATTTTGCTAATTTGAGTCCAGCGGTATTTTTTTGCTAATGTCAGCAACAAATGTCTGCTGTCGTGTAGTACAATGAAATTAGTAGAAAATACTAGTAGCCACTACTAAAATTTAGTAAACATTTTGTAAAGTGGAATTAAAATCGGTTTGCTAAAATCAGCTTAAACTAGTATAAAAAATTAGTAAGCACTACAAAATTTTAGTAAATTGCTGTAAACTGAAATTTAAAATCGTTGTGCTAAAATCAGCACCAAATTTGACTAAATATTAGTGAAATGGAAACAGCGGGATAGTTAATAACCATTACTAGATATTACTAAATTCTGTACAAAGTTTATTAAAATAAAGAAGCTCTAACTAACAAAAATGGTTGATAAATTGTAGTGAACGAAACTCAATAAATTGTAAAATTTAGAAAATATTAATTAAAAAAAAATATTAAACATTCACAAATTAACTGAATTATTATTGAATACACTTGCTGCAGTTTAAAGCTTTAATTATACCCTTCACCACAGGTGGAAGGGTATATATAAGTTTGTCATTCCGTTTGTAATTTCTACAATATTGATCTTAGGCCCTATAAAGTAAATATATTCTGGGTCCTTATGAAGAGCGAAGTTGATTTAACGATGTCCGTCTGTGTGTTGAAATGGGTTTTCCGAAGAACCCAGACATGATGAGGACTTGATTGTTATTTGTTTCTGTTACATGTGATCCATTTCTGTTTGCTATTGAAAATCAGACAGATCGGTTAATAAATGGCTGAGATATTAGCAAAAAACCAGGACTACCAGGACTTTCCGTAAAATCCCTTTGTTTAATATGTATGTAGAATTTTACGCATAACAAACACATCCATTTGTTGAAATTTATTTCTTTCATCTCCACCTTTTATACACAAACAACAAACACATACAAAGATTTGTCATTTAAATAAAAACCAAACAAATCTCTAATGAACGAAGTCTTTTATATATGTTCCTCTATTAACGATGATTTTGTGTGAACTTCAATAGCTCAGTTGTTTAGGCGCTATGTCACAAATACTTTTTTTCTCTAAGGCCGCGGGTTCGAATCCCGGTTAATTTACTTTTTTTTTTGTACATTTTTTTTTTATTTTCTTAAGACTTTTTTTTTTTTTTTTTTAACATTTAATAATTAATTTATATAAAATTTTATATTAAGAATTAAATAATCCATAAATAGGCTAAAAACATCAAAATTTTTATAAAAACCCTCTGATACAAACAAAATACAAACGTTTTTATTTCTATTTTTTGCTCCGATTTAAAAGAATTTATTAACAGATTTTTAAACCATTTTCTCGTATATTAAGAAAATTTTATACATAATTTCCCTTTGAGTGCAACTATTTTAGGTCATAACTTATAATAATTTATAAAAAAAAATTTATAAACTATTTTCCCTAAAATTTTTAAAATTAAGCTAAAGAAATTAAAAAATATTTTGTAATAAAAAAGCGAAATAAAATCTCAAATGCAAATTTGCCAGCTAAATCAAACGTTTTTGTAGAAATAAAACACATGCAGTTCTAGTGATTTCTTGAAATTTGTTGAAATTCTTTTCTTTCACCTCTTCACCTTTTATACCCAAACAACAAACACTATTCTAGAGCTGTAATATGACCTATAGATACGTCTTATATAGCAAAGGATCGAAAATCTTTTGTATAACATATTTGCTGAAAAAACTCGGAAATATCGGTTCAGATACAAAAAAGTTATGCCCAAAACATAAATTTTTTTTAAATACCTATTTTCTGCAACCATAAATCTTCCCGAGTCTAAGTTTTATCACCAAACTAAATGGTAAATTTCCACTTAAAGATGTCCGTATATAAATTTGTCCATTCCATATATGTCCATATATAAACTTCAGTTTTTCCCAACCATGGTGAAGGGTATATAAGATTCGGCATAGCCGAATTTAGCCGCTCTTACTTGTTTTTTTTTGAATTTTATTTTTTTTTGTCGAGCAACAACATTTTTTATTTTTTTAATATTTTTTAAAAATTAGTTAAGATAAAATTAAAAATAGTAAAAGTATAAACGAACTTATCACTTTGTTTTAATTTGCTTATTTTTCGTATTGAAAAATATTTTTAGAGTCAAATTTTGTGATTTTAAGGTCAAAATTTTAGAACTGATTTTTAGGAATTTTTAGTCTATTTTTAAGTGTTAAAAGTACTCGAATCTTCATTTTCCATCGCCTTTTTCAACCTATGTATAATTTTAAGGCAATTTAAGTTTGTAAGTGTAAGTTTTAATTTTTAGAAATAAAATTTTCTTCAATATTCACTTTTTTAAAATAAGTATTTTTTTTTTTTTTTTGCTAATTTTGGCAAATCAGTTTCAAAAATTTGTAAAATGATTTCTGAAGTTAGCAACAAAAATTTGTAAATATTCTGTAAAAAATCTGTAATTTGTAAATGTAAATAGCAAAGAAATTTACTAACAAAGGTGAAAATGTTCATATATGGTCATATATGAGTACATATATTATTCCATATATGCTTGGATCCGAAATTTGAGGTTATATGGCCGTATATGCTCATATATGGACATACATGCCCGCATATTAATTTTTTATTTTTCACAAAAATATTGATTTTTATTTTAATTAAGTGTAAATATTATACTTCTACTCGTATTTACATGATGGTAATAAATTCATTTTGAAGAAATTAATTAAATTGAACAATCAGTAGACCTTAGCGATTTCTTTGTACTCTCTATTGAATTAAATACGAGTAAAACACTGTTTCCATTTGAAGTTTTTATTAATAAGAAGAGAATAAAATACCCAGCAAAAATAAATGGAAGTGATTCTTAAGGAATTTATTTTTCATTGATTCCAAAGTATAGTTTAGTCCTGATTTTCCTCTTCTAAGGCAGTTCCTTTTCGCAACTTCCAAAAATCTGATTTTTAATGAAATTTTACACTTTTGAAATCTATGACTGGTAACTTATTTTAAAAACAACCAAAGTTAAATATTAATCTTAGATATTTACCATGCTTTAACTATGCTTTAAGTTTAAGTGATTTGTTTCCATATTTAACTTACAATTTACCAGATTTTAAATATTTAAAATCGTATGTTAGTTATTGTTGGTACAAAAAGTAAAAAATTTATTTTAGTAAAAATTGCAAGAATTTCGAATAAAGTATTTTAATAAAGTAAGGCCCGTTTAATAAATGTCCCGTTATAATTTAACCAACAGTCAAACTCAAACTTTATATGGGAAACAACAACAAATGTCCCAGCAAAAAAAAAGTAGCAAAAGAAGAGAAAAAGAAGCAGTGATTTTGACTCCGGTGTTGTGAAAATTTGGATCGGAACCAATGATTTTTACATAGGGGTATCATAGGGTGGAAGTTTTCTTTTATGATCCTTTTTCATTGCATCTAAAGCCCTTCTTATGGTTTAGTGAAAAATTAAATCTTTTGTTCTTCCCAAATAAATTTTGAATTTTTAATTTAGATTTCTACAGGACATCAGTAATCGGGCCTTAGCCTCATTTTTACAATCTCCCGTTAGCTTCTACCTGGGAATTTAACTGACACATTTGTTGTTGTTTCCTGTACAAAGTTTGAGTTTTACTGTTCGTTAAATTTTAGCGGGAAATTCAGCAATCGGGCCTTATTTATCTCTATTCGAAATCCTTGCAATTTTTACTACAATATGTAAACTTTTTACTTTTTGCTATCGTCATAGATTTGAAAAGTGTTTAATTTCATTAAAAATCACATTTTTATAAGTTGTGAAAAAGTACTGCCTTAGAAGAGAAAAATCAGAACTAAACGATACTTTAGAATCAATGAAAAATTAATTCCTTAAGAATCACTTCCATTTATTTTTGCTGGGGTGTTAAATTCCAAAGAAGTTAACGGGAGTTTATGAAAATAAGGCTAAGGCCCTATTACTGATGTCCTGTTGAAATCTAAATTACAAATTCAAAATTTATTTGGGAACATCAAAGGATTTAATTTTTCACTTAACCATAAGAAGAGCTTTAGATGCAATAAAAAAGGATCATAAAAGATAACTTCCACCCTATGACACCCCTATGTAAAAATCATGAGTTCCGATCCAAATTTTCACAACAGCGGAATCCAAATCACTGCTTCTTGTTCTCTTCATTAGCTATTTTTTTTTGCTGGGATGTAAATAGAAACATATTACAAAAAAAAAAAAAAAAACAATTAAAAAAAGAAATACTCAGATGAAACATTAAAGATATTTTGTACAAGAGTAAAGATAAAATATATATTCTGACAAATTAAGGAACCGCTGCATCTGACTCTCAAGTCACATTTCTCTGGGCATTGTCTAAAGTAAAACCAAAAAGTTTTATTTTCGGTTACGTGTTACTCCTCCAGAAGCGTAGGAAAATAGACTAAAAATTACTAAAAGTCAGGTTCACGCGAATTTTCGCTTAAGAAATCGAACTGGATCATAATTTGGTAAAAGAAGAATTTAAATTGAAAAAAGTTTGCCTTCATTATGGCCATATATGAAATAATATATGTAGTCATACATGGATCAATATATGCAATATATTATCATATATTGCCATATCTGATATCAAATATTACCATATATAAACTTTTTCTTTTAATTTTTTTTACCCATATATGCTTTCCATTGCATATATGTTTATATATGCTAATACATGAAACCATATATGCTCATACATGTAACCATATATAAACATAACATATATGAATATTTTCACCTGGGAAATAATATTTTTTTTTATTAAAAATCAGTACAAATATACTAAAGTGGGATTGAAAATTGTTTACAAAATTTTCTACTTATTTTTTTTTTTGAGTGTATGATTTATGGACTGTTTTATATTTTATTTCGATGGAGCGTTATTTTTCTATATACTTCAAATATACTCTATACAAACAAAAACAGGTGAAATAATTTCTGAAATAAGCAACCAAAATTTGTAAATATTATGAAAAAATTCTAACTAACAAATTAATTTACTAAATAATAATTCGTTTACTAAAAATCAGTACAAAAATAGTAAATTGGGATTGAAAGCAAATTTTTCTACTGACTCTTTTTCTGAGAATAAGCACATGAGATAAGGGCTAATCTTTTTTTATGTGGTTAAATTAATTTTTATGCAAAAAAAAAATATTAAAGTCGACTACTCTTTATGAAATTAAGCTGTTTTTTTAAGATTCTAAATTCTTTTCCCTATAAGATTTTTAATTTTTGAACAACAGTGACAATATCTGTTAAGTCTCAGTAAGTAGCTTACAAGACATTGCACTAACAAGAGATGGCTTACCACCAATTTTTAATGAAATTCGTATACATGATAGAGAATTTAAATGCAAGGTTGACCTCATATTCTATAAACGACATATCTGACGTTTTAGGGGATAGAAAAAGGTAATTTTTTGGTATTTTTGGTTTGGCAGCATGTCGAATTTTTTTGAAATTCGAAAAAAATCAAAAAAAAAAAAAATAAATTAAGTACTCATCAAAAGAGAAAGTTTAAAATGCATATCGAGATCTTATATGCAGATGGTATTGCATATAAGATCTCGATATGAACCAATTTTTTGAAAATAACTTTTTGATGGAGAACAGCTCACTGATGACAAATAATAGGGTCGATTTCAATGCATGTAAGACCCAATGTTGTATATTAATCCAGGGCTGTGGGGTTATCAAAGTCATCAGTAAATATGATTGGTGTCAATATCGAGGAATCGGGCATAAATATTCAGTGTGATGCCCATTGGAATAAGTACGTATTTGAAGTACCAAAAGAAACATATGAATCCGATCATTTTACTATTTATACCACCTATATCCGACCGAACAATACAACACGTGAATAATGTTGATGAAGGTCGGTACTGGCCAGAAAATGCATTCCATTCGAATGTTTCTGTGTAATGCCTATTATTAAAAAAAATATTTATTTAATTTATTTATAAATCATATAATTACAAATTATATGTTAATACTCTAACCGAGCACTAGCAACAAAGGCCTTCGGCTCGTTGTAGCGAAAACAGACCAGAGCCTCTGGTGGGAATTGAACCCACGACCCCCGCACTGATAAGCTAACACGCTACCAACTAGCCTACCGGGGCGTTAAAAAAAAATAAAAAAAAAAAAAATATAATTTTTCTATTCCTTTGAAAAATAAAAATTTTCAAGATCTTGAACCAAAAAAAAAAAATGGATATGTGATAGAGGAGGAAAAATATATGAAGAAGTACTATTTTTTAGCAGCTCATTCTAGTATTTAGGTGGTAAAAGAAGAGGTTCCAAATTGGGGGTTTCCGTTTTTGTAAGAAGTTTAAAGTTTCTTTCAGATTCCTATTTACATATATTGTTACGATTTTACCTTTTAAAATCGTTTATTTATTTCTCTTTAAATAATTACCAAGAGACTTTATTGAATTCTACTAAGTTACACTTTAACAGATTTATTCAATTCAATTAATCGCCAATGCTTCTTCTTCAGCGTTTTATAAACAACTTACTGGCAGGCAACATCGCGTCGTATTTATATGTGCGGGGAAAAATAAATAGAATGTGGCAGCATTCTTCAGAATGTGTGTGTCGGAAATGACAAGAATCTTCTTTGAAGTTTGGCAGAAGAACATTAATGCAACACTAGTCGTGGTGAAGAGTTGCCAATAATGCAACTGTTTTACATTTCAGGGCTGGCATATGGGAATTTGTGTTTCTACGAGTAAATGGAAATTGATTTCCGTAACAATACGTTTTTATTATATTTTTATCGCAATACAGATTATTTCACAGAAAATAATATATTTTAATTTTATACAATATCCTACTAATTTGTTATTTACAATAGCAGTTGTTGTTGAAAACACTTTTAATTTAAAATTCCCATTTTAAGTGGAAACCCCATTTGATGTTGAAAAACTATAATTTATTCCTTAACCTGAAGTTATTTTATACAATAATAATGTTGTACTGATCCATTGCATAGCCATTTTATGTACATAATATATCTATACTTTTTGTTGTACATACATAATTTTTGTGAAATGTTTCTTTAAAATTATGATGATTTGTTGGAGTGCAGTCAATTAAACTTTTCATAAAACTACCCTGCGGGAAAAAAGGGGTCAGTTGGGAATTGGGACCTGTCCCGGGATAGGCGAAAACTGAACCGGTTCCGAAAAAACATATTACGAGATAGGTGAAAAGAGTACCGGTTCCTAAAGTACCTATCAAGCATAGATGGGCACTTTACAGTACCAGTAAAATTGCAGTAAAAATAATTTTTTACTGATATTGCAATTAAATTTTCATTACCAGTGAATTTTTACTGATTACTGAAAAAAAAATGCAGTAATCAGTAAATTTTTACTGATACTGATTTTTAGTTTGCATTACCAGTAAATGTTTACTGATTACTGAAAAAAAAATGCAGTAATCAGTAAATTTTTACTGATAATGTTTTTTAGTTTGCATTACCAGTAAATGTTTAATGATTACTGAGAAAAAATGCAGTAATCAGTAAATTTTTACTGATAATGTAAACAGCAACAACGCAAACAGAAGATGAAGTGAAGAAAATGTTCAACGCTTATGTGGTGAAATATGGCAAAGTACCCGATGCCGATACTCGTGTTCTGCCTCAAACACCGCAAAAATCATTTCTAGATTTCGGGGAAGAAAGTAATGGTAAAGTTTTTATGCTTAATTTTCCGTTAAATATTTGTATTAATATATGTATTTGTATATCTACTTCTCTTAAATAGATGTTAGCGTACAGTGTGTTTTCAGTGACTCGGGAAATTATCTCCAGGAAACATTTTTATACCTGGCCGAACGAGACACAACGTCAAATTGTCTACAAAATCACAACGCTATTAAAAACGTATTTCTAAAATACAATACCCCATTACCCTCATCTGCACCTGTAGAACGATTGTTTTCATTCGCTGGGATTGTGAATCGTTCGAGAAGGCAAAAACTCAGCGATATAAATTTTGAAATGCTTGTGTTAAGAAAAGCTAACAGTGTATAATATTATATAGCTTTGGTTTGTCAGCCAATAATAAATATTTGGAAGCAAAAACGTAAATCACATAACGACTAGCTTAACAGCAAATAAAGTTTAGATTTCTTTATTAATATGAGGCAGAATGCACGTATAATTACTATAATAGAATTTTACAATTGTCTCGCAAAATATCAATACAATAATGGTAAATTTATTTTATTAAAAAATATGTATTGAAATTAAGGGCCCTATTCAGGGAAATCGTCTTTAAAAAGTCTTATTTCTAAAATAAGACTCATTCTCCTTAATTGTTTGATGGAAATAAAAATATTATAAATTCAAATTTGTCAATATTGAAGGGGCTGGAAAAATAGTAAGAGTGAATGAAATGATTTCATTTTTGAATGAAAATTTTAATGAAATACAATAAATTTTTATTGATAATGAAATTAAGTTTGCATTACCAGTAAATTTTTACTGATTACTGAAAAAATTGCAGTAATCAGTAAGATTTTACTGGTAATGCAAATTAAATTTCATTATCAGTAAAAATTTACTAATTACTGCATTTTTTTTTCAGTAATCAGTAAACATTTACTGGTAATGCAAACTAAAAATCATTATCAGTAAAAATTTACTGATTACTGCATTTTTTTTTTCAGTAATCAGTAAAAATTTACTGGTAATGCAAACTAAATTTCATTATCAGTAAAAATTTACTGATTACTGCAACTTGTAATGCACTTGATATGTAATGCAGTGTGCCCATGTATGCTATCAAGTGACCTGTTTAAAAGTCACGACTTGTCCTTTTAGACCAGTCCTGTGACATATCACAGAGGGCAATTGACCCCCTCCTAGGACAAGCCCATGTTAAAGTGGTCGGTCCCGTGACCGGTCCCTATCACATTGAACCTAGGATAGGTCCTTTTCCCGCAGGGAAGTGACTTTTTTCCACTCAATTTTATAAAAAAATATTTATTTTGTTGTATGCTAAGTTTCATATATTTAAGGAAAAATCTTTATTTATACAAGTTTCATGAAGATTCTAAAACTTTTAATTCATGTTAAAATATTTTTCATACCATTTTTAAAAAACATTTTCCAAAAAAATCTCTCTATGTACATTTTTATCTATGTATATAAAAGGTACAAATAGTCAGCTAACTTCAAAATGGCATAACTCACATTTTTATTTATTTTTGCCGTAGAAACGTCGTTATAAAGGGGTTTACAATAGGTACTTGACAACTTTAAATGTAATTTGTGAACGCACTATTTCACTGATTATCTAACTGTTACTTTCCTTTTTTTCAGTAAACTCAACATTTTCATTAAGGTAAAGTACACGAACGAACAACGTAGGCAAATTATAAAAATGTACTACCTAAATTCGGAGTCGGTGACCGCCAGTGAGACAACGGGTTGGTCGAAGTGACGAAAATATCGCTGCCGTTCAGACGTCCGTAGCAAACGATCCAAATAAGTTGATTCCGCGGCGTACTCAAGAACTGGGCATCGCCAAGACCACTTTATGGCGAATTTAGTGTAAAGCTCTTGGTTTACACCCATACAAGATCAAGCTGACTCAAGAATTGAAGCCGATGGACCATTTGACACGACGTATGTTCTCCGATTGGGATTTGGAGAAGATGAGCCAAGATGATGAATTTCATTGTAAAATCATCTTCAGTGACGAAACTCATTTTTGGCTCAATGGGTTTGTCAATAAGCAAAATATGCGTAATTGGTTTGGTGAAAATCCACATGTGCTTCATGAATCACCACTTCATCCATATTTTTTCGTCGACAATAACTGTCGACGATCGTTATCGCGCCATAATTACCGATTATTTTTGGCCCAAATTGGAGAACATAGACTTGGACGACAGGACGGTGCCACAAGCCACACAGCACACATTACAATCGATTTATTGAAGAGTAAGTTTGGTGAGCGTGTTATCTCAAGAAATGGACCAGTCAATGTACGAAGTCGAGTTCCATTCATAAATGTTTTGATTGTATTTCAAGTTGATCATAAAGTTTCGAAAATATCTCAAGTGGCTTGTCTTTTATTTTAAAAAAAAGTTGTCAAGTCCTTATTGGAAAACACGATATTTTTTAAAAAACTAATTAATAAAACTAATAGTTTTGATTACAGAATAATAATATTTTGTTGAGAAATCAGTTGACAAAATTTGCCCTTAAAAAATAATCAATAAACCTCACTTAAAAGTTTGCGTAAAATTAAAAACTATTTAGATCCAGATTTTGTTCATAAAACTGCTGTTTTTTCCAAAATCTAGTTTAGCCAAGTAAATCGTATTCATCAATAAAACTGATTTTTAAAATTTTATTAGTTACGCTCTTTTGTAGTAGAGCCG
The DNA here is from genome assembly GCA_949748255.1 of Eustalomyia histrio. Taxonomy (NCBI): domain Eukaryota; kingdom Metazoa; phylum Arthropoda; class Insecta; order Diptera; family Anthomyiidae; genus Eustalomyia; species Eustalomyia histrio. The sequence continues at coordinate 60,614,394 of OX456523.1, read as the reverse complement.
ACGAAATAAAAATTGAAAAAAGAAAAATTATACAAGTAATATCAATTACCTTTACCAATGCAATGCAATAAAATGTAATGCAATGTCAGAAAACCATTTCAACCAAACCATCTACTATGCAACCAACCCAATCATTCCAATCAACAGTGCTCCTGCTAATTAATGTTTTTTTCTGTTTTTTTAAACTAATGGCAATTATTGTTAAATGTAATGTTAATAATGATTATAGTTGTTGGTGGTGCAGAATGGTAGATACATAGACATAACTACATATATAGTTTTCTTTCCTTTCTTCCTTCCCCACCATTCACTTAGTCATTCTCATCTCACTTTAACTACAAATCAATAAAAATGTACTTTAAAACTTATTATGGCAAAATGTAAATGTTTAAATTTTGCGTATGATTTAACATTTAAAAACTTTTTTGTTTTCAATTTTGTTAAAATGCTAATGTGTATGTTATTAAACTAATGTTGCAGAATAATTAGTTTGCATTAATGTGCAATGTGTGCATATAGGTAAATAAATTAAAAAAAAAAAATCTACTATGTTCGATAAGAACTACACTCCAAATAAAACTGGTATAATTTAATAAAAATTTCTATCGATTTTTGGTCTAAAATGAAAAATAATAAATTTTCAGTTAAATAAAAAAAAAAAACAAGTAAAAAAGGGCTAAATTCGGCTGTGCCGGATCTTTGAATACCCTCCACCAATATCCTAAAAAGATGTTCTCTTCTGTTTAGATACAAATAATATAAAAAAAAAATTTTGAAGTAAAATTATGTAGGTGAAAAACTTTTTTAGATGTAAAAAGAACTTTTTTGGCGGAAAAAAAAATTAGAGGTGAAAAAAAATTTTAAGGTAAAAAAATTTTTTGTGGTGAAAAAAAATTTTAGTGGTGAAAAAATATTTGAGGTGAATACAAAATATTTACTGCTAAGCGACTGGTGAAAAAATATGAGAAAATATGTTATGTACCAGTCGCTACTATGAAATGGTACTAAATTTGTATGGGCATTTTAGAGGTAGCTTGCCATTTTCACTAGTTTTTTAAACCATGAACTGCACCAAAAACCATTAGGCATATTTTGCTGCAGAGCTAGTCTCCATTAGCCATATTGTGCTACAATATGCAGTAGAGTATTATTGATTTTCTATTTTATTCGTAACATATATGAATATTTGCCAAAAACTATAAAACACATATGTTTTATGTGCATATTATTCCTTAATTTTTTAAATCAACATTCATTTAGATGCTTAAGAGCACAATATTGCACTTTATTCATTTGTATTTTTTATAAAAGAAAATATTAACATAAATATACATTTGCCAATCCCTCAATTCTCAAAAAAACAAATGGAATTAAAAAATACAATTTTCCTCTATAAAAATTTCTTTTTTGACATAAAAATGTGAAACAAATGCTTTTATTACGTCAAACATTTGAAAAGTTTACTTTAAAATTATGTAATAAGTCTACAAGCAACATCTGAATGTATTATATTTTAAAGTATGTAGTTAATTTAATATTTTTGGTAAATAAATTAATTGAAAGCCTAATCCAAGGCTATATCGCCATGGGGCAGGGTAAAATTTTACTGTGATTCTGCGTCACATATTCAAAAGTAGCGGCACTAAAGCAATTATGTATTTTTCTCTTTCTTTATATATACATTTCTTTGGACCTAACCGTGGGGCAGGGTATTGTTTTAGTTAATTCAGTGCCACCTATTCAAAAGTAGCGGCACTAAACCAATTATATATTTTGCTCTTTCTTTAGATATAAATGTCTTTGGTTACAAAAACAAAAAATACATTTTAAGGAATAAAACGAAAAACCAACAAAGCTTAACAGAAAAACTCAATCTGGTTTACTATATCTCCTATAGTATCCAAAGAATTGAACGGAAAATCCTAAGAAAATGCATCGGAAAAAATTATGAAAATTTCATAACACTATTTTCAAATACGTCTATGAAAATGCGCTATGTTCTACCCTTCTGTAGGTACGCCATGTCGTTGCAAGCCAGATTTGTTGAGAAACTTGAGCTACACGATAATATTCTTGTCAGCTAAATATACGAAAGCAAGAAAAACACCATCTGGGCTGAATCTACATATCTTTCTTCTGTCGGTATAATTAATGGACGTATTAACGACGATCCAGCTCCTCTGGACCTTACCTCATTCTATATGAGCCCAGCCTCCAGCAATCATAGGGGCTAAAGATGATATACGTAGTATATACTAAATTTTGCATCAACTGTAATATGAATATGTTTGGTCAATTTATGTAACAGAACTTTTGTTATTTAGTTTTAAATAACATTTATTTAGTTTTAGTAATGTTTTTAACAGAGGTCTGCTCTGTTAGCGACTTTAACAATGTTGCTTTTTACGTTAACTTAGTTATTACAGTAACACACATATAGCTCTAAGGCCCATTATTATAACTTGCCGATAGCTAAAGTTAGGATGTTAACGGACAGATTATTAGTTTTTCGTTATTATAAGTATACTTTAACCTAAAAGTGACCGATAAGCTAAAGGTTAGTTCATCTTACCTTTAACTTTTAACGTAAGGTTTAATAATTTGAAGTTGCCACATTTTCTGCTCTGCTGTAGTTCGGCGTCGACAATGTAAATTTTTTACAACAAACATTTTTATCTTTTACACAATTCGAAGAAATTTTGTTTTTCGTTTGTATTTTTTGTTTGTTGTAAGTAAATAAATAAATAAAAGTACTCCGTTGCCACTACGTATTTTAAAGAACCATTTTAATTTGTCAAAAGTAATAGGTTTTTGCTCTGGTAATGCCATATTTTAAAAAAACTTAATTTTATTTATAAGGAAGTTGTAATAACCAAAAAAAGTTAAAGGTCACTTTATTCCTCACTGTAGCTAAAGTTACCTTTAACTAACACGCACCTTAAAGGCAAGTTATAATATTGGGCCTAAGAATGTTATTTATTCTCATAGTATGTAAGACAATAAATGTAATCGAACAAGAAGAAGACTTAATTACATTTTTACTTACTTAACAGAAAATCAAAATAGATACAGAAAAATTGTACAAATTTCTATGGAAAATTTAGAGGTACCTTCACATTTTCACTTATAACTTTTGAACCGCTAAACCGATTTCGCTCATTTTAAATACCAAACTGCTCGGGAGGATGTTCAATAATCTGGATAAAAATAGGCATCCCCGCTTGCGTCTTCGCGTCGTGATCGCCATTTCAACAGACAGACAGACAGACGGACATCGCTAAATCGACTTAAAATTGCATAAGGATCACGAATATATATACTTTATGGGGTCTTAAACCTATATTTCGACATATTACAAACGGAATGACAAACTGATATATACTCTCACCATGTATGGTGGAGGGTATAAATAATTGAAATTGATATTTGCAATTAAAAAAATTATTATGTATGAAAGAATGAATGAAAGGAAAGAAGAATTTGGTGGAATTAAAACACTAAGGCCTAGTTTTTGGGATGTAGATTATCTTTAAACTCAGTTTATGTCAGTTTGTAAAATGAAAACTGCTTTTGAAATTTGGTTTGTGTTGTTTTATTTTAATGAAGACAAAACTTCTATGCACAGAAAAGGTGTTCCGACAAACTTATGTTCATAAACTTGGAAATGGCTGACAAAATTCGTTTTCGCTTTAACTAAACTAAGTTTAACTCACATCCCAAAAACTCGGCCAAAATGAAATGAAAAACAAGTGGAATTAAAACTCTAGACAGGTGAACGAAATGAAATGAAAACGGGAATGTAGACGGTTAGGCATGATATTGATATACTAAACAAGGAGAAGGAAATAGAATGGAACGGCGATCGAGTGGAATTAGAACTATGATCGAGCAGACAAAGGAAACAAAATGGAATGAATCGAGAAACAATTGATATTAGGCATGTTTTCTTTGAACACTTAAGCTAGCAAGTTATTTCATTTATATGGAGAATTAAGCGAGTACTAAGCGACTAGTTCTCAACTCGCTTAATTCTCCATATAAATGAAATAACTTGCTAGCTTAAGTGTACAAAGAAAACATGCCTAATATCAATTGTTTCTCGTTTCATTCCATTTTGTTTCCTTTGTCTGCTCGATCATAGCTCTAATTCCACTCGATCGCCGTTCCATTCTATTTCCTTCTCCTTGTTTAGTATATCAATATCATGCCTAACCGTCTACATTCCCGTTTTCATTTCATTTCGTTCACCTGTCTAGAGTTTTAATTCCACTTGTTTTTCATTTCATTTTGATCGAAACACTTGAAAGTTGAACAAAATAGAATGCAACGGGGAGCGAGTAGAATTGAAATACCAGACAAAGGAAACAATATAGAATGGAACAAGGAACGACTGTAATTGAAACAATGCCCAAGAGGAAGGATATAGAACTGAAAGGGAAACGAGTAGAATTGAAACAGTAGACAAGGGTAGCGAAATGAAATGGAACGGTGAACTATTGGAATTAAAACAGTAGATAAATTGGAACTGGGAATACAAGTGGAATTAAAATACTAGATTAAAGGAAATAAATGAAATTAAGTGGGAAACAAGTGGATTAAACCCCTAGACAGGTGAATGAACTGAAATGAAAAAGGGAACGAGTCAAACTAAAACACTAGTCAAGAGGAACGAAATGGAATGAAACGGGTAACAGGAGGGATTTGAACACTTTACAAAGGGAATGATATGGAATGAAACAGGGAACGAGTGAAATTAAAACTGAAAAAAATATCGTGGGACGTGCATTTACATATACATTTTTTTGTTTAAAAATTGATTGTTTGACCCAACTTGTGCTATTTTGACAAATGGGAAAAAATTAATATCATGTTGCCTAAGGATGAGACGAATTCCATGACACATTTGTCCCAGTTTTTAAGAGAATTTATAATTTTGTTTTACTGACGAGTTCAGTTGCTTGAAATAGTTGAGGTCACTGGTATATAACATGGTTCAGCGATTTTAATTTTCCACAAAAAATTGGGTATGACTATAAGCAAGATTGATGTCGCGTTTACTCAAAATCGAAAAAAAACGCAACTGCCAGTAGGTGGTTTAGAGCATTTCTGTTGATGTAACAATAGTCAAAGCAATGGAGTTTAAAAGTTGAATCCACCCCGAAGAAAGCAAAAACAGTGAAATATGATAATTGGGTAAAGGCAAAGGAAAAAATAAATGCAGAATATTATTCATCATTATTGATCCAATTATGCAAAGAGATCAAGAAAAAAACGCTCCCATTTAGCCAAAAAAAAAAAAAATAATAGTATTCCATCAAGATTATCCCGGGTGCACACTTGTGCAAAAATACATGAGTTGATGTTCGAATTGTTGCCGCATCCTAGATTTTTTATTTAGTAATCATAAAGAATACACAGAAAAAGTAATTAGACACAAGCTGAATGGAATGCATTTTCTGGTCCTCTACTACCTTCATCAACATTCTTTGTGCCCTTGAAAGTGCTAATTATAAATATTTCTATTTAACTCATAATTAAAAGGAAAAAGCTATTTATGCTAAAATACGATGATTTTTTTATTATTGAGCTTAGATGAAATTTATTTATTTTATTTTGTGTTTTACATTCTCCTTTTATTACTATATGTCCAAATCAGCAATTTGCTCATATTAAAGACATGTGTTTAAATTGTTTTTACATATTTCCAAACAATTCTTTTTACCGTACCAAGTTATATTTAATACTGAAGTTTTTATTTTATAGTTGATCTTTTTTTAATAGTTATATGTATGAAAATGTATTTTTAGTCTGGTTCGAGATCATAGAAAATTTTTTTAGTTGAAAAAATCTTCTTATTTTTATTAAGTAGTTATGGAGAATACACAGAAAAAGTTATACGACCTTCATTAACATTCTTTGTGCAATTGAAAGTGCTACAGGGTGGGCTATTTAAAATTTTAAATATAAACTATCGATTAATATAGAATAATATTAATTTTTATTTTTATTTTCAACTACAAAATAAAAACTTCACTGTAAAATATCTTAACAAGTTTTTTCTGAGTGTACAAGGAAATGTATCGAATAATATTAATAAGTGAGCGAATCTTGAATCACACCCACTCACTTATACGTAAATAAAAAATGCCGCAAAGCATTTGATATGTATTTACCAGGGCAAGGAAGTTTATGCACTAAATATCGTATATAAAATATGTATGTAATATTATTTTTAAAAAGTCAATACTATTATTAAAAAAGTTTAAATAATGAATATTACCATTTATCAACGTCAAAAAGTTATAAATTTTATTTTACTGGAATTTTCCTTATCATGATAAGTTTGAAAAAAAAAATAATTTGAAAAAGAAAATAATTTTAAAGATAAAAATTGTGTAAGTCAGTATTAGTGATATATGAAAATTCGATTAAGACAAACTAACACTCAGAAAGACGGTAATAAAAGAAGAATGTAAAAAACACAATAATAGAAAGTAAATTTCATCTAAACTCAATCATAAAATATCAACTGTATGTTAGCATAAATAGCTTTTTCCGTTGATTTGTGAGTTAAACAGAGATATTTATAACTGGCACTTTCAAGGGCACGAAGAATGTTGATGAAGGTTGTAGTAAACCAGAAAATGCATTCCATTTAGCTTGTTTCGAGTAGCACCGAGTAGCTATAAAAAACTACTTCCAATGTTAAAATCATTAATTATTTACTCAAGTTTTCAGAACTTCGAGTTCAGTAGATGTAGTGTTTTTATTACTTCATCCTCAGCTATTATTTTGCTGGGTATAAAAATATTATTATTTATTAATTTTTTTTTTGCTATTTACATTTTACAAATTACAGATTTTATACAAAATATTTAAAAGTTTTTGTTGCGAATTTCAGAAATCATTTTGCAAGTTTTTGAAAACCGATTTGCTAGAATAAGCAAAAAAAAAATCTAATTTTAAAAAAGTGGTAAATCTTATTTCTAATAATTTTACCTCACAAACTTATACCTACGAACTTAAAATGCCTTAAAATGTTACATAGGTTGAAAAAAGGGATGGGAAGTAAAAATACTTTTCACAACTGACTCATGTCAAAAAATAGGACATCCACTTAAAATAGCATTTAAAGTTTTTTTTTTTAATTTAAATTAGAATTTGACCTTAAAGTACAACAAAAATTTACTAAAAATTGTTTAAAACAAAAATTAGCAAATTAAAACAAAATGATAAATTCGTTTATGTTTTTACTATTTTTAAACCTTCGATTTTTTTTAATTTCTTCTAAAATATTTAAAAAAAAAATAAAAAAATATTGTTACTTGATAAAAAAAAAAAAAATAAATTTGAATTTTTTTTCGTAAGGCAATTTCAAAAGAAATTAGCAGCTTCAAAGTGTAACAAGTGTAACAGTTGTAACAGTTTAATTGTGCATTTTTAATCATTTTTTTAAATATTTTTTTATATTTTACAATTTATTGAGTCTAGTTCACTTATATTTATCAAGAATTTTTGGTAATTGGAGCTAACTTATTTAAATAAACTGTGTACATAATTTTACCAATGTTTAGTAGCGTTTCCTGCTGTTTACTGCTGGGCTCAAATTGGCAAAATTTCCCGTTATAACAGCGATATTTTCAGTTGCCTTTACAGACTTTTTTTGCGGAGTGTAAATAAGGCAAATTTTCAGTTAATATGAAGTAATTTCAATGTTTTTGCAGCACTTCGCCCCGGTAGGCTAGTTGATAGCGTGCTAGCTTATCAGTGCGGGGGTCGTGGGTTCGATTCCCAACAGAGACTATGGTCTGTTTTCGCTACAACGAGCCAAAAGCCTTTGTTGCTATTGCTCGGTTAGGGTATTAAGATATAATTTGTAAAAACATCTGGTGATACGAAAATATTCATTAAAACAGTTTCATGCATGCGAAATTTTAATACTGATGTTAAAACAAATAATTTATTATGGTAAAATGGACAATTTTTAGTCTGGCCTTCTTGCCTAACCTACTACAAATAAACAATTTACATATCTAAGAATTATATTTACATTGTGATTTAGAAATCTACAAGTGAAAATTTCAATTCATCTGTGTGAGCATTTGCAAAATATTTTATTCCTTAAATCGCCGGTTTTGGGAGATTTTTTTTTCTTAAAAAAAATACTTAAATGACCCAAATATAAGACAGATACAGGATTAAACTGTTGTAAGAAATTATCCTCATAAAACTTCTTCAGCGTTCTGCGAACACAAAACTTTGGCATCTTACTTTAAACATTGTGAACCACAGAGTTTTTCTTTTTTACTAACCTTATACACATTCATCTGGCATAGGAACCATGCATGCCCTAGACCATCACAACCTTATTTTGTTGCATGGTGTTATTCATTGAGGGTATTAAGAATTTCTCTTAATGCAGTGTAATTACTTTTATTTTCCATAGCTTTGATTTAAAAGATTAAAAGATTGTTGCAATTACACCAATCGAAAAGAGGTATTAAATTGTAGTTCGATTGTGCAATGGTCAATTAATGTATCTAAAAGGAATGTGTAAAGACTGAAGAAGTAGTTTTAAATTATACGGTTATAAAGAAAAAATTAAGGAAACATATAATTTTCAATTGGAGCCAATAGTAATTTTGTGCTAGTATTAGTGGATCGGTTTCTACGCGGGAAAAGTACCTATACCAGGACGCGTCACGTGACCGCTTTATTGTGATAGGGACCGGTAACGGGACTGGTCACCTTTACATGGAATTGTGGGGTTCAATTGCCCTCTGTGGCATGTCATAGAACTGGTCTAAAGTAACATGTCATGGTCCTATTTTCACTTATCTCGTGATATGTATTTTCGGAACCGATTCAGTTTTTACCTACCACGGGACAGGTCCCAATTCACAACTGACTCCTCTTTTCCCGCAGGGTTCCGATTACTATTATAAACATAAAGTACGCTTGTTTTTCTATTGAGAAATATAAAACAACTGCTATCACTGTAAGAATATGTTTGTAGTAATTTTTGCTATTTAAAAATTTGAAAATTTTCTTGAGTTTTGTGAATTTTTACTTTAGTTTATGTTATATATGTTATTTTGAATATAACCTACGGAAAATGGACCAGTCACAGAGTTAGTCATGTGACCGGAACTTTGTGGCAGAAACCGGTCCTCGAGTTGGTTCTCTTATATGAAAGTAACCGGTAACTTAAACATGGGCTTGCCATAGGAGGTAGCAATTTCTACCTTTTAAGCTACTGACCTTGTGTAAGTGAATGCGTAACAGAACAGGTAAGAATTATCTTACGCATAACCAGTCTCATGACTGGCTCAAATGTACATACCACTGGACTGAGGGAGGACAAGTAATTAATAAAAAACTCGTTACATATCAATACAATGTGTTATGTTGCAGAACTTGTAGGGAATGAATAGTTTCGTGACATATCACTTGACTATTGCAAGTGCACATGACACAGAGCAAACAAAAATTAGTTAGCATATAACCTGTCAAAATTTGTTGTTCGTGTTCCATATTAAGAACGTGTTAGTGAAAGATTCCATAAGGTCCAGTCACTGAATTTGCCTGCAATGTTTATTACAAAAGTTTTCACTTTTTATTTTGTATTTGGCGATTTTAAATTATTTCCTCAAAAAAAAAAAAAAAAAAAAAAAAACAAATAAATAAATTTACAATCACAGAATGTGAATTTTTTTCAAATTTTAACAAAATTGAGAAACAAAAAATTGTTTGCTATTTAATTAAACAAAAAATTAATTCAAAATTTTCAAATTATGGGTTGGGATAAGAAGGTCTGTGGAGGCAAATCTGCTCCTATTCACGCTAATGCTCTAGGACGAAGTTTAGCTCTTTTGCTGCCAATATTTCTCCGACTTTTTCTTTAGTTTAACTCTAAAATCGCATCCGATCGCCAAAAAATATTTTTCTAAAAAGAGAATTTTCGGAAAATTTCCAGTAAAGAATAGTAAATCCAGATCAAATAATTAAATTTTAAAAAAATATTAAATATAATTGGTTTTGATTCACGAATTAAAATAGATTATTTATGAATTAATCTATTTTATATTTAATAAATGATGCAAATGCAAATTAAATTTACTCCTAATAAATCAATGTTTTAATAAAAATCGAGTACTTTAAACAAATTTAAAATTAATATTTCGCAAATCAAAAACGTTAGATCTTCTGGAATTAGTGCGAATTCAATAAGATCGTTTTTGGTTTATGTTCAAAAATGTTTATTTTTTTGATTTCAACTATATTGTTCAATAGAAGTTATCAAAATTTTAGTTGTTCTTCTTTTGCAGAAAATCCATTTAATTCAGAAAAATTATTATACTTAAAAGATTTTCAAGTCAATATCAGGTTTTCTACAGCTAAAAACATAAGAGGCTGCTAACTTTTTTATTATTTATAATTCACTTTTTTCAAATGAATGAAACGCATTCGATGCGTATTGAGGATTCTCGTCAGGAAATGTTTGTTTATCCTTCCGCAAAAAATTAGATGCCCCTTTAAAAATTGCTTTTTGAATATAAAAGAACTAATATTAAAAAAAATAGCCTACACTCTAATAAATTTCTGTTGAAATTTATCCAACTTATAGTAGGAAACTGTACTCCTACTATATATTGGGTAAACTTACTCTGTGTGCGTAAATGAAAAAAAGTACGCACATTATGCGTAATTTGGTACACACATAATTGGTAATTTCACATTGAAAGTGCGTAAAAATTAAATGAAATTTTAAAAGTAATTCGAAAAGTTACTAAAATTGTGCGTACAAAAACCTATTTGAAAAGTAAATATACGCAAAAAATGCCTAAAAATGCATTTCTATATGCGTAATTATATAAAAAATGCGTATATTTACCAACGTATGGTTTAAATTAAACTACAGAAAAAATATTTTTTTTGAAAGAATAAATTTATTTTATGTACACTCTAAAAAATGCTTGTAAATTTACTACTATAAAATGGTTAAAGTTTTATGTAATATTACGAAAATTCGGTAATACAATAATAACCACACGAATTATTTTAAGACACTATGTGTTTACAATTAAACACATAATACCTAAAATAAGTATTATTTTGTTGTATAAAAATTTTACGCCCAAAGTTAACCTATAGTGGTAAAAAAATATGACATATTGAAAGTTAAAAAAAATTAAAACATTTTCAAAATTTAAAAAGAAACTGTATTAGTTTTTTTAAATTTATCAATTATCTGGAATTACTAAACAATAAAATTATTTTTGAGTTGTTTAATTTTCAACATCGTAGTAGAAAATATGCGCATTTTTTAGGATTTTTACGAATTAAATGTGTACATTTACAGGATAATCGTGTTTCTTTATGCACAAATTTGGTAAATTTACTCTTCAACTTTTAAATTTGATTTAAATTTTAGGCACTTTTAATGTAATTTTACCTATTTTGTGTTCATGAATTTACGGATAATGTGTGTACTTTTCCTACTATAAGTTGGGTAAATTTCAACATAAATTAATTAAAGTGTACATGATATATTCAGAAAGAACCAGTTAATGTTCTGCCACCATTTCAATATTTGGGACACTGGTAATTTTACAGCGATTACCAATTTTTCAGACATTGAATTATATTGTAAACCAGCCTTGTGATATGTCCCTCATTTATCTATTACAGATTTATCACTTTGAATCAATCGACCCTTAATTTCCCGTAGGGTGTGTTTGCAAATAAAAATCAAAAATTGTTATTTTATATCCAATGAATTTGGAATTTTGACTTTAGAATTAGTTCATTCTACAGTAATTACACAAAATTACGCAAAAAAGTATCTTTATCACTTTTGTCTTTCAAAATTTTTGTAGTAAAACTTTGTCAGTTATTTGAACGTGATTGTTAGTAATTTTTACTACATTTGTTATTTTTTTTAACTAAATTTATTACTGCCTATATTGCGTATACTACTGAAATATGTAAGATTTTTTTTTTTTTTGCAAATTTTGGACGTTTTCAAATTTTGTTGTTACAATTAAAAAAGTATGTCTGTTGGCTCAATGGAAAAATTTGTTAATTTAACAAAATTGATTACTGTTTTTTTTTTTTGTAAAATTTAAGAAATCTAAATTTAACAACAAAATAAGATTTATGTTAATTCGATTAATCGGAAAATTTTATCAAATAATTGTTCGAATAATTTAAAATGCCCAAATTTAGAATAACGAATAATTCGAATAATTATATATGATTAATAGATTAATAAAAATTGGTAAAAAAAAATATACAAAAATGTTTAAAAAATATTTTTTTTTAAAGGTTGATTTAGCTCAAAAGCATTCATAATATCTTCTAGAAAAAGATATTTTGAAAGTCATTCGAAATATTCAAATTTTTTAATGCAGTTTAAAGAGTAAAACAAAGAAATCTACAAATAATTTGTTTCCAAGTTCATATTTAGTCACATTTAATATTTAATTGGAACTAAACAAATTTTAAACATATAAACGTTTCAGAAGCCAATTTAGCCAACTTTCTTAAATATATTTTTTTAACAGTTTTAATCATAAAGTTTATTTTTGAAATTCTCAGCGATATTTTTACTAAAATTCAAAATTTGCCAAATCGATTTGAAGCACGGTTTGACCGATTTGATTTTTATTATTTTAAGTCTACGACTACTTTTTGACAACATGCTAATGGTACATGTGTACGTATGAGCAATATTTTGTTAACATATTAATAACACTCATACGTATAAATGCGGTATCAAACTAGTTAAATAATCAATTCAATTTAACTTCATATATTCATATAAAGTTATATATATAATATCCTATTATATAATTAAAACTTATTGCTTCATTTACTTAAGAAGATATAAACTAAAGGAAACAAAATTTAATTAAATTAATAGTATTAGGTTTCACTAAAGACGGTCAGGTCAGTTTGTTTAATAGGTACCTATGTATAGTATTTTATGTATATTTGAAAATTACAATACGGAAGATAACCAACGATAGACAAAAGGACAACAACATTATATACAAGAATTGCCTACAACAATCATGTTGATGGTGATGACCACAATGTTATTGTTTATGGTTAAAAAAACATTCAACTAAATGACACATTTTTTTTTTGTTTGTAAGTATATAGTATTTTTGTCGATGACTAAGAGGGTTAAATGACGCCTACAGTGTAACATAAAACAAAAAAATATTGAATTATAATTAATTACGCAATTGTTATGAGTTTTATCGTGGTAATATTGTACAATACAACAAATACTTAAAGTAAAGAAATTGACCAAAAATGGAATATAAAAGTAGTAAAAGGTGTGTGTTATTGTTAGAGTTGTAGTATCATTAATATGATTAAATTTTTTAAACTACAAAAGATATTATTTTTAACCTAACTTAAAAATAGTTATTGTTGTGAGTAACGTCGCAAATGATAGTTGTTGGTAATTTTTCTAAGAGTAATACTGATCGTATGTACTCCAGTTAAGACAACTTTTCAATGATACACAAAAACTTAGCCCAAAAGAGCCATGGAAAATATTGTTAAAATAAGTAGAATCTGTTTGCTAAGCAGATAAAAACAGAAAGATAAAAATATATTAAATTTACAAAATTTTAGCTTTATTTTAGTTAATTACAAAAAATTGTTGAAGTCAGCAAAAAAAAAAAAAGGCGTAAAGCTATTCATTTTGGTCGGCGGAGGTATTTTACTGATAATAATAATAATCTTTGAGTATCGAAATAATATATGATTTAAAAAGATAGCAGTGTTTACCCTTTATACGCTTTAGAGGGTCATATAAAGGGTGGTTAAATTTTAAGGGCCGATGTTGATTTTGAATAAAACACAAATTATTTAGGAAATTATTGTCATTTCTTTTTATTATGATACTATGGTATGGTTCAATTATGTATGGAAAAAAATATCAGCCAAATGACCGCCGCGACCTCGGCGACACACCTCCATCCGATGGCTCAAATTTTCGATGACGCTGAGGCATAATTGAGGTTCTATGCCGTTAATGTGCTGAATTATCTCATCCTTTAGCTCTTGAATTGTTGCTGGCTTATCGACGTACACCCCAAAAAATAGTCCAAAGGTGTCAAATCACATGATCTTGGTGGCCAATTGACATCGCCACCACGTAAGATAACACGGCCATTGAATTTGTCGAGCAAAAGAGCCATTGTTTCGTTAGCTGTGTGGCAAGTGGCACCGTCCTGTTGAAACCAAATATACTGCACTTCCAATTCGGGCCATAAAAAGTTCGTTATCATCTCACGATAGCGAACACCATTCACAGTAACTGCCTGACCGGCCTCATTTTGGAAAAAATACGGCTCGATGATGCCGCCAGCCCATAAACGGCACCAAGCAGTGACTCTTTGTGGGTGCATTGATTTTTCGACAATCACTCTTGGATTATCATTCGCCCAAGAGCGGAAATTCTGCTTATTGACGAATCCACTGAGGTGAAAATGTGTCTCATCACTGAAGATGATTTTGTTCGAAAATTTATCATCCACTGTTGCCATTTCTTGCCACCATTCGACATTTGGAATGGTCATCAACGACGAGCGTGAGAGAGAGAGAGGTGCAATTGTTGGGCACGACGACGAGTTGAGGTGGACGGCTCTTTAGCCACACTATCGCAAACAGCAGCAATATTTTCTGCAGTACAAACTGTACGAGCATGCACTGGTGTTTTCACATCTCCTACAGACCCGGGTTGCTCAAATGTTTGCACGATTTTTCCGATTATACTCACATTTAGACGATTAAATTGTCCGAAACAAATCAGGAAGTGCAGGATATGCATTTCGATTTGAACGCCCATTTTCATAATAAGCCTGAATAACTTTAACGCGTTACTCGATTGTGTATCTTTCCATGGTTCAAATTGAGTTAGTCTGAAATTGAGGTGTGGTTCACATTCAACATCGGCCCTTAAAATTTAACCACCATTTACTTATATTTCCATTACTCTCATTCTGCTTACCATTCCATATCCATCAAGTCCAATTTGTCTAGTGTTTCATTTTCCGTTCCAATTCGTTTTCTTATTTTAGAGATTCAATCTCACTTGTTCTTTAAATTTTAGGTTTCTAGCCAAATTGGTGTGGAACACCTAGAAAACAGTATCAGTTGTGGCCACCGAATTTATTGCCAATCGAATTCTGGCGGTTACGACAACTGTTTTCATATTAAATTATATTTTTAGCTGTGAAAGCCAATATTCAGTTGTACAATTTAATATTTATATTCCACAGAAATATTATTAAGTTCCACAAAATTTTATTTTAAAAATTTTTTTTTTTTTTAGATTTTTCCGGTATCGAACCTGGGCAATCATAGTTCACACTCTTGCTTACTGCACCACAACTTACTTTAATTTTCTTTAGTATATTTGCCATTTAAACTTTTTAATATTTTATTTTAATTAAAAAGATCATTTTTTAAATGGTTGCATTTTCCGGGATTTCAACTAGGAAATTAAGAGTACTGAGCAACCTCTCTACCCACCACACCACAAGCACTTTTAAGTTTTGATGGCTTATTTTGAATTTAAACAATTTGTTTGGAAAGGAAATCTTAGTATAAAATTTGTTTATAAATACCAATCGTTAATAACGTCTATTATCAATACAATCCACAAATCGGATACTTCTACTGAAACCCTAATTAAATGATATATTTGATCAGAAGTGGTAACTACAAGTACGGTTGTAGTTACCACTTTTGAATATCGACAATTCTTTAATAAATTTGATAAATTGGACCAATTTTGAAATATATATTCACTATATTAATGGTTGCTTCCACCGCACACAAATACTAAACGAATTTTATTTTTATACATAGATGATTGGAAAAACCAATAATTGATTAATAGGATTGATTTTTGGTTTCTTTTCCCTTTTTTTAATTCCCAATACAACATTTTTGCTTTATTAATGAATTTTAGGTTCATTCCAAATAAAATTCAATCCTCACAAATAAATGTTTATGGTTTTGATCGAATTGCAACCAATCTTTTCTCTGGTTGAAGGGCCGTTAAGGAGGTACTTTCCCTTTTTAATCCTCATTTTACCATGTTTCTTATGAAAAGAAGTATCTTCTCAGTGAATAAGTCCATACTCTAGGGAATACATATTTCAAACATCAGGTATCTGGCCAAATTCGTTTGGACAGGTCGGTAATACTTATCCCTTTTTCAAACTCCAGTCTTACCACGTTTCGTCAAAAATTGTAAAAATTACCTAATGGAACATATACTTTTGAGGTTGCTAGTCAAAGCTAGAACCTGAACCTCCATTTTTACCACATTCCTGGGGAAGATTTAAAATTTTAGGCTTCTACACTCACAATATATTTTCCGTTACCGACTGTAGTTTATTTAAAAAGTAAAACGTAAAGTTTGTTTTTAAATGAAGAATCAATTGAAATTTATAGAAATATATTTTTTTAGCTATTTGAATCAGTCATTCAAAAAACAAACTATAAAAATTTACAGATATTCAGTAGGAGTTGATATTTTCTGTTTGAATTCATATAATTCTTTTTTGTTTTTTTTATCAAAATAGTATACAAAATTATTTCAATAAAAATTAAAAGAAATTTTTCAAATATACATACACACAAAGCCATTAGAAATATATACATCTGTGTGTGTTGCGTTGTGTTTTGTAATTACATACAAATAAAAAACTATCAATTTCAAAAACAAACCACAAAAGTAGTTTTTTCTAACTTTTTGTCAGTAAAAATTTGATGGTTATTTTACTACTTTTGTTGATTATAAGACAATGATTGAAAATAAACAACAAAATGGGCTGAATATAATGAAAAATCAGTAGTCCTCTTTTTGATTGTATTTTCGATTAATTTAATATGTATTTGAAGTTGTTTTTAAGGAAATTATATTGTGAGTGTATCCAAGAGAGTTTGGGTAGGCCGTCAAGGGGAAACTTCCCCATTTTTGCCCATGCCTACAGGAATTGACAAAAATGAAGTCTTAGAGGAGGTAAACGCCGGAATCTACACGCAAAGAAAAAACAAGGTTGCAACATGATGACTGCAACTATATTATGATTGCTGCATTTGGGTGTGGTCGTCACAATCAACTTATTGGTTTATAAGTCTTAGAGGATGTATAAGCCGGAATCTACACTCAAAGAAAAAACAAGGTTGCAACATGATCACTGTAACGATATTATGATTGCTGCATTTGGGTGTGGTCGTCACAATCAACTTATTGGTTTATAAATTGGTTCTAAACATCAAAATGGTTACTGCCGTCACTTTCTATTTTATAACATGAATGGCTGTAACCATACTGTGGCACCACAAATTCTGTCTATCAAAAATATGATAATTATGGATATATAAAATGCTAACTACAATCAATAAATAATTATAAATAAACTAAAATATGTTTTTGACATTTATAGTCATAATACTGTCTTGTTTTTATAAAAAAGAAATTATATCAGTTTGGTCACCGATAATATATGATCATTTATACCTGGATTTATACCTGGAGGTCTTATTTCTGAAAATGCCTCATACATATAACATTACAATTTACACAATAAAAATTTTTTTAATATGTTTATAAATGCATTTCTTGTGGAAAAGTATTCAGAATATTAATATAATAATTTTTTATAAGAAAAAGTTTGTTGAACCCAAGAGCTGCTTTGTTCGAAAGTGTTTCTTATACAAAATACTAGATTTTTAAAAATTTTTCTGATAGAAACATTTTTAGATTCTCAGATTCTGCAAACTGTTTCTTAGATAAAAATTAATTTATTCTTAAAAAACTTCTAAGGCCTTTCTTTGAATAAAAAATTCTTAGATTCGGAGGACTTTCCTTAAAATCTATAGAATCTATGTTTTTTTATGCAAAAAGTCATTAGAATTTAAATTTTTTTGCAGTGTTTTTCTTTAAAAAAGTCTCTAGAATCAAAGAAGATTTCTTGAACATGTTTTTTTTAGGAAAAACATTTCTTAAAGAATTATTGTTAAGTTAAAAGAACTTTTTCATAATATCGAATCATAATATAACTATAGGTATCATATTATGGTAAAATTATGGTTATTTTATTATCCCACTATATGTTAGTACTATGGCTGGCACAATCATAATCTCAAAAATACATGATGCTCTTCGAATATGATTGCCCAAACGATGCTTTTTCTCTGCGTATATATACCAATTTCCAACATATTAGCCCCAGCGGTATGGGATGGACGATATTCAGTGAGTCAGTCATGTAGTTCTTTTATATACACACAATATGATTACACCCACAAAACTATGATCCTTACTGCTTCAGTTGTTGCTATTAAATTATTATTGTATAATTCATACTTTGCTAATTATATGGTCGCCCATAATCATTTTATGTTAAAATCTATATTTTCTTTTCCATTATTGTATTATTCTATCGTTTGAAATCTGTATAATACAATTCCTCTCTTCTAATAACAATCATATTATTATCTAATTAAAGAGAGCTCATAATAGTTACTTTTGAAATTATTTTATATTTGTAGCAATCTTAAGTATAGTTTGGTCAACTATAAGATGGTCAGTGTATTTTTTATGAACGTCATAGTTCAATCTTTTTTGAGATTTTGTAAAGAGAATTTGTGAGAAGCAGTCAAATAAAATATTATTTGACAATATGAGATAACAAATAGAAAAAACAACATGTTGGCATTCATTTTATTAGTGACATTGTTTGTGGAAGAAGGATTCGAGTCTACCCGACAAGTCTGCTCAAAATGTAGCTAATCAAGTAATCTTACAATTATAAATTATTACACTCAGAATATTATGTAGTTAACTGTTTGTAGTTTAATAAAAAAGTTTTCCGTTCCATTTAAAAATAAAGGAAGATACATTAATTTTTCAAAGAAATATTTATATTAACTTTTTTATACATTTATTCGAAATAATTTACTATCATTTACCGATTTTTTTCAGTTTCATTTATTTTTTTCATTTGTTTGAAATTTAATAAAAATTTAAACTTGTGGTTTATTTGTGTCCGTAACAGATATTTTTATTTAAATTTTGTTTGCTGTCTGTTTCAAAAAAAAAAAATATTCAAAAAATTTCAATTTGTTTTTTTATTTAAATTGGTTGTATATATACAAAATTTTTTAATACAAATTACAAGAACTTCATAAACACACATACATACACAAATACATTCACACAAAAAGTGTTTATAGCTTCATATGCATACATACATTTTGTATTATACGAGTATATTAAAAAAAAAAACAAAAAATACAAAAACGGAAATAATTTCAAATAAATGAAAAAACAGTTATTATTTAAGGATTGGTAGGTAAAATTTTGACATTTATTTTAACTGATTATATAATTTGTTTCTTATGGATGTTTCAGTTGATTAATCAACATTTAAAAATAAATAACAAATGGCATTTAATTTAAATGAAAATTAAGTAGACCGGTTTTTAAATGAAATATCATTTCTTTTAAAGGATATTTTCAGTTATTTTAACTTACAAACTTTTTTAAATGTATGTTTGTTCTTTAATAATATAATTTCTATTCTTTAATAATATAATTTCCACAATAATAAACACAAAAATTTTTTCACCCCAACCATTCTTTTTCTTTAGCTATGATTTTTTTCTGTATAGTATTGCATTGAAACACAAGACGAAATATGATATTTCGGACTTGTATAAATTTTCTAAGGGGTCTACTGGTAAATGGAATTTTGAAAAATCATTTTGCAATGTTTTTATAGTAAATAGGTTATTTGATTTTCACAAATTGTTTAAATTTGTGTTAAATTATAATTATTTTACATCATTTACCAAACTATTTGTCTAATGTTGCATTTCATGTATGAAAACTTAATTATAATATAAAATACCCCAACCCGCACCCTAAACTAAACGCCAAATGTATTTAAAATACCACGTTAAAATTTTGGCAAACATCACATATACATATGTAAGTAATGTGTTTAAATTAAATTTTAATATGGTTACAGGATTATATTGTTACATTTTTAACGAATTAATTTAAACAGCAGTGATGGCAATGATGATGATGGTAAAATATTTTACCTGAATACCCAAATTTTAATACATTTATGGCAATAATTTTTGGTTTATAATGCATTAAAATTCTACTTTCCGCCTCATTTTCACAATGCAGAGTTTACTACTAACTGGAACTTTGACTCAGATTAATTGTGGTTTTCCATTTAAAATTTGAATTTAACTGTTGGTAAAATTTCAACTGGTCAACCCAGGTTTTGAAAAGTTTTTATACCCTTCACCACAGGTGGAAGGGTATATATAAGTTTGTCATTCCGTTTGTAATTTCTACAATATTGATCTTAGGCCCTATAAAGTATATATATTCTGGGTCCTTATGAAGAGCGAAGTTGATTTAACGATGTCCTTTCGCCCGTCTGTGTGTTGAAATGGGTTTTCCGAAGACCCCAGTCATGATGAAGACTTGATTGTTATATATATCTGTTACATGTGATCCATTTCAGTCGGGCTGAGATATTAGCAAAAAACCAGGACTACCTCTAATTTTGTCCGTAAAATCCCTTTAACGATGTCCGTCTGCCCGTCTGTGTGTTGAAATGGGGTTTCCGAAGACCCCAGACATGATGAGGACTTGATTGTTATAAATTTCTGTTACATGTGATCCATTTATGTTTGCTATTAAAAATCAGCCAGATCGGTTGATAAATGGCTGATATATTAGCAAAACACCAGGACTACCTTTAATTTTGTCCGTAAAATCCCTTTGTTTTTATATGTATGTTGAATATTACGCATAACAAAACATCCATTTAGGTTAAAAGCATCAAAATTTTTATAAAAACCCTCTGATACAAACAAAATATAAACGGTTTTATTTCTATTTTTTGCTCCGATTTAAAAGAATTTATAAAAAGATTTTTAAACCATTTTATTTCTCATATATTAAGAAAATTTTATACATAATTCCCCTTTGAAAGCAACTATTTTAGGTCATAACTTTTAATAATTTATAAAAACAAAAATTAATAAACTATTTTCCTTCAAATTTTTAAAATTAAGCTAAAGAAATTAAAAATATTTTTTAATAAAAAAGCGAAATAAAATCCCAATTGCAAATTTGCCAGCTAATTCAAACGTTTTTGTAGAAATAAAACACATGCAGTTCTAGTGATTTCTTCTAACGATTTTTTCTTTTCTTTCATCTCTTCACGTTTTATACACAAACAACAAACACATACAAAGATGTGTCATTTAAATAAAAACCAAAAAAATCCCTAATGGACGAAAACTGTTTATTTAATTATATTAACGATGATTTCGCATGACGCTATGTCACAAATACTTTTTTTCTCTTAGGCACGGGTTCGCGGGTTCGAATAGACGGGGGCTATTCAACTTTTTTTTTTTGTTCAATTTTTTATATTTTCTTAAGACTTTTTTTGTTTTTTTAACATTAAATAATTAATTTAAAAAAACATTTTAAATTAAAAATTAAATAATCCATAAATGGGTTAAAAACATCAAAATTTTTATAAAAACTCTCTTATACAAACAAAATACAAACGGTTTTATTTCAATTTTTTCCTCCGATTTAAAAGAATTTATAAAAAGATTTTTAAACCATTTTATTTCTCATATATTAAGAAAATTTTATACATAATTTCGCTTTGAGTGCAACTATTTTAGGTCATAACTAATAAAAATTTATAAACTATTTTCCTTCAAATTTTTAAAATTAAGCTAAAGAAATTAAAAATATTTTTTAATAAAAAGCGAAATGAAATCCCAAATGCAAATTTGCCAGCTAAACCAAACGTTTTTGTAGAAATAAAACACATGCAGTTCTAATGATTTCTTTTAATGATTTGTAAAAAAATGTTTTTTTGGTCGAAATTAGTTTTTTTTACAACTAAAAAGATTTTTGGAACAAAATAATATGGCAGCACTGATTGGCATTATGTTTGTGGTTGTTGTTCTTTTTTTATTTTATTTGTTGAACTTTTTTTCTTTCACCTCTTCACCTTTTATACACAAACAACAAACAAATACAAAGATTTACCTAAAAACCAAACAAATTACTTTTGAATGAAAACTGTTTATTTACTTCTATTAACGATGATTGCGTATGTGCTTCAATGGCTCAGTGGCCTAAGCGCTTTGTCATAAATAGTTTTTTTTCTTTTAGTCGCGCGATCGATCCCCGTCTATTGAACTTTTTTTGTACAATTTTTTTTTACATTTTATTAAGACTTTTTTATTTTTCTTTTTTTTTTTAACATAACAAATACGTACAGGACTTAACGAATTCGGTCAGTTTTTCTGTATATTTGGAGAACGGAAAGAGAAAAAATTCCAAAATAAGGTCCGAGCATCTTAGTTATCAATACACAACTTCTAACCAAATGTGGGTGGGATATGTGAATTAGGCGTGGCACAAAATAGATTACTTTATATCCGTAAGACCGTAAGACCGAAATTAAATAATCCATAAATGGTCTAAAAACATCAAAATTTTTATAAAAACTAAAATTTTAGAGCTGTAATATGACCTATGGATACGTCTTATATAGCAAAAGATCGAAAATCTTTAGTATAATATATTTGGTAAAAAACTCGGAAATATCGGTTCAGATACAAAAAAGTTATGCCCAAAACATAAATTTTTTTTAAATATCTATTTTCTGGGACCATAAATCTTCCCGAGTCCAAGTTTTATCACCAAACTAAATGGTTAATTTCCTCTTAAAGGCCTCCGTATATAAATCTGCCCATTCCATATATGTCCATATAGTATAAACTTCAGTTTTTCCCAACCATGGTGAAGGGTATATAAGATTCGTCATAGCCTAATTTAGCCGCTCTCACTTGGTTTTTTTAGAATTGTAATTTAAATAGAACAACTGGGAAAATATCGATATTTTGGTTGTTATTTTTTTTAAGTTGTTTCAGGTATTCTTTGTTAGAATATTAGATTAACCACAGCTGAATTTTTTAAACTTTCAAGCCTTCTATTTCCATTTTAATTTTATTATATGTTTTTGTACTTAAAAGGTATTTATATTTTAAAACAAATTTCAACAATTACCAAAAAAGAAATTGTCCTTGAAACTTTTTTTCACAAAATTTTAAACAAACTGCCTAAAACCATACTTGGGATTTTTCATTGGCATTGAAATTTAATTGTTAAAAAAAAAAAAAATTCAAATACAATGATTTTTTTATCATTGATTAAAGCACTGGCAATGAAATACATACCAATGCCTGAAAACAATAAATGATAATTTTCAATTAACAAAATTGTTTATAAAAGAGATCAAATTAAGACAAAAATGTAAAATTTAAGAACTAACTTTATAAAACATTCTTTAAGTATTATCAATTATACTCTCTTCTTTGACCACGGTTAGCTTTGCTGAATCAGCCATTAATAATGTGAAATTGGTGAATTATCGTTTATTTATACAAAAAGAACACAAATTTTCCATTTTTTCCCTAAATTGTTATTTTTTTTAACCAAAACAAACAATTTTTTTTAAACAAATTCCTTTTCTCATCTATTATAATTGCTCCTTTTAGGCGTTTGGGACAATGTCAATTGAAGAAAAATTTCATTGGCATTAAACAATGGTAATGCCAAATAATTTAATTACCATTGCAATCAAATAATAGGAAATGAAATATTCTATTAATTGGTCCATTTATTAAACTAATCCCAAGTATGAGTTAAATACTTTTACTTTAAAACCCATTGAAGGTGTTAAAAAGGGAAAGTTATTTGTACACGTATCAAGGATTTATTATTTGGAGAAGAAAAAACTTTTCTTTAACATAACGATAAAAACATAACCTGGCTGCGTTGAGAAAACATGTTATGTGTAGTCAAAATAATTTTTGAAGATAATATAAAAGCAATTTTACTTTGTACCTTAAAAAAATCCCTTGTAAAGAGATGATTAGTAACGTAATTTAGAGAATTTCTTAACTTTATGAATGGAATAAATTTAAAATTGGTCTTAATGGTTTGAATGTTTGATTTTCATCATTCAATTTGTTCAATCATTGAATTCAATCGAGTTTTACACAATCGATTTACAAATTTGGAAATTCAATTGAATATTATGTAGTTGGTCTCAATCCATTTAATTTTAAAAAACTTTATGCATTCTATTTGTGCAAGCACGTCCCTAATTTGAATTAAATAAAATTAATGACTTTTTACGAATACAATTGAAATATAATATTGAAAAATTCTCTAAAATTTAAAAAAAATCGATCAAATTCATCATTCGTAAAAATCGCAAGATTCGAAAAATAAACTCGATTAAAAAGATCGCAAAAATTTAAAATTTAAAATTTAAAAATCGCTACATTTGAAAAAAAAGTCAAAACTTAAAATCACTAAAATTATTAAAATTGCTAATATTTGAAAAAATCGCAAAATTAAAAAAAAAAAACGCATAAATAAAAAAATCCCCAAAATTGTGGTCAATAAATAAGAAAATATTGTTGAATTAAAAAAAAATCTTATCTCTGAAATTGAATAGCTCATATCACCAAAATTAAAAAACCGCCAATTTTAAAATCACCAATTATCGCAAAAAATTGCTAAATTAAAATACGACCAAAATTTAATAAAATTGCTGATATGCGAACAAAATCAAATTAAAAAAAAGCAAATAGAAAAACATCTCTATAATTCAACAACTTCAAAATTTAAAAAATCAGCAAAATTAAAAAAAAAAACCCTTAATAGTGTTAGAAATCTCCTTAAGTGAAAAAAGCAAAATTCCCTTAAATTAAAAGTTGCATTGATAAAAATAAATCGCCAAAATTAAAAAATCGCTCAAATTAAATCGCTCAGATAATTGATTATCATTAAAATTAAAAAAAAACCGGCAAAGTTAAAAAGTGGCAAAATCTTAAAAGTCGATAATATTAAAAACACCTTAAAATTTAATAAAATATCAAAAAATTGCAAAGAATTCGAAAAAAATCGTCAAATTGAAAAATTGCCAAATTAAAAAAATATTTCAGAAAACGAAAAACTGCAAAAATTACAAAAATTAAAAGATATCACCAATATTAAAAAAACGCTAAAATTTAAAAATATTGCTGAATTTAATTAAAAGGAAAACAAAATTGAAAAAATGACTCAAATCACATGAAGATAATTAAAGCAACCGAATAATTCGGTTGCTGCACCAAACTATTTAGTTGGCAAGACATTTGGTCCCCACAATAAATCTGTTGTCCATCTGTAGATTTTAAGATTCCTTTTTTCGAAAAATATGCATCGTGAAGAAAAAACTTTTTTTTGATTATCGTCATAACCTCGAAAACTAAATGAGATAATTTGGAAGGACAACAGTTTGGGCCGAGGAAGTCATAGTGAGCAATTGGTGAAGCAAACAAAAAATAAATACAAAAAAAGGGACAAATAAAATCCTTAAAAAACTGTTAATTAAATACATAACTATTTTTGTCGTCGCAGCGGCAATAAAAAAAGGGGGCATATTAAATTATAACAAATTTCTATAAAGTCGTAAATCAAAAAAGTACACGTAAAATTTATAAAAAACATGAGAAGAGTTTGTGCTCGTTGGGTTAGGCAAATACTCATATATAAATATATATAATTTTTATTGTTGTAAAGAATTTGACAACGAACTTTTACTTATTTTTTGGGCCATATTTTTGAATTAAATACCAATATGATTTATTAGAAAACAGTTATAAACATCAGGTGTTTGAAAAGCTTGTATAGAAATTAAACAAATATATATTTATATAACTTTATCTAAAACACGATAGATTCGTTGCTGGTAAAATTGTATAACATGAATTAAACTCGCTTTAAATTTTCGAATTGCGTTAATGTACTTAGAGATAAAATTTGTTAAAAAAAAATATTTTTGATCTGGGAGGAGAACAATTAGCAAATGGGGTAAATTTTTTCCATTAAACGAATCCGAGAGTAGTAGGCTTTTAGCAAGATATAAATATGTTCTTGACGAAATTTTTTCTCTAAACAAAAAACTAATTAAACTGAAGTTTGAATGAAAAAATTTTAAAATATTTTTAATTTCCTAAAATATTTACTATGGTAATGATTAATAAGAGTTAGAGAAACTACTTATTTATTTCCCTACAGGTAACTTATTACAAAAGCTTTTATCTTGAATGATTTAAAAAAAAACCATTATCAGATATTTTGTTTGTTTAATTCCCCTAGTTAGCCAATGAAATATGTAGTAACGATTTATTTTACTCATTACAAGTATGTACTTATTTTAGCCCCTATTGCTAATCAGTATTACAAGTAACTGCTACTTCAGTACTTTCTTAGTAATAATCATATATAAACTCGTAAGCTTTGGGTAACCGTGTAGCTCCAATGATATCCCCATGTTAAAATAATGTATTAGCCAGCAAAAACATGGCATCAAATACTTACCAGGCTATTTACTCGCTTAATTACTTTTGTTCGCCATGTCCTAAAAGTAATGAGTGGTCATCATTTTCTCGCTTACAAAAAACAAAGAGTAATGGGTGGTCATTACCCATTACTTTTTGGACATCCAAAAAGTAATGGGTAATGACCACCATGTTTTTGCTGGGTATTTGTTCAAAGTGTAAGTACTTACATTTTTTGGTTTCTTCTTCCATTTCCCATTAGCTGGTGATAGAAAGTTTTACCTGTGTATATTCACATTACAAATGTGTAGAAAATATTCAAAAATTCTGTGTAATTTTAACATTTTTGTGCGTATATTTTCCAAAAAAACGATGTACGACATAACAACATAAGCTGCAATTGCGCATGCCAACAGCTGCCATTTATGACATATAGGGGGCGTTGAACGGATTAGGGTTACCATTGTTCACTGGCGTGAACAGCAATATTTCCTCAGAGTCGGAAATGTCTCAATAATTTATAGGTTTTTCTATATACGCTAAAAAAACGCCCTGCTGGAAATTTAATTTTGCTGGTAATACACAAATTACAGAAAATAGGGACTTTTCCTTAGAAAATATAGTCTGAGAACTTTTTTTGTAGAAAAAAGTCATCATAGTTAGTAGTATTTTTTGATGTTTTGTTTTCTAAAGTCAATAGGAAGAGCGAGACTTTTTCGTATCGATAAAATCCCAAATTTCTGAGCCAGGGGTGCCCAAAAGTTCCTTATGGAAGGGCAAACACCAATACATACATTTAAAGAATAACTAATTTTGATTCAAGCGCATAGGGCTTGGGCACCCTTGTTCTGAGCATTATATTTCTTTATAAAAAGCTTAATGTTCTAAGAAAAATTTCCTATAGAAAAAGTTTCAGTTTGTTTACCTCTTTATAGGTAAAAGTATTCAGAACAAGAAGGCTTTTTCTATATCAAGAATTCAGTAAGAAAAGCACAGACAGATACCACTTTTTGTTATAGTGAAACTTTAGAATCTAAGTACTGTTGATGACAAATAAAATAACTCAGATTATGGGCACTTTTTTTATAGAACATTCTCAAATTCAAAGAACTTTTCCTTTTAGCAACATCCACTCAGAATATTATGCAGTTAACTGTTTGTAGTTTAATAAAAAAGTTTTCCGTTCCATTTAAAAATAAAGGAACATACATTTATTTTTCGTAGAAATATCTATATTAACTTTTTTATACATTTATTCGAAATAATTTACTATCATTTAGCGATTTTTTTCAGTTTCATTTATTTTTTTCATTTGTTTGAAATTTAATAAAAACTTGTGGTTTATTTGTGTTCGTAACAGTTATTACAAGTTTAAATTTTGTTTGCTGTCTGTTTCAAACAAAATATTCAAAAAATATCAATTTGCTTTTTTTTTTTTAACTTACAAACTTTTTTAAGTGTCCAAATGGATAAGGTTTTTTATATTGCAAAAAAGTATTTTTCATTAATATATCAATATATTTTCTTATTTTTATGTCAAATTAATTAGAAATTGGTAGTTTCACATAATATATTTCGATTAGGTATCTATCGAATAAACTTTCAGATTTCCCGGTGTTAAATTTCTAAATTCTAAAATATGATATTATTGGAACTATAAACCTTAAACTAGCTGAAACTTTTTACCATGGTTTGCCCTGGCGAATAGTATGACCCATGGATGTAATGGCTTCTTAACAAAAAAAGGTCAGTAAACCTTAATATTCTTTCTCTACAATAATCGGCAGGGGAATGTATTAGTTGGGATACTTTTACTTGTAAGTGGAGCATATAGTATAGAGTAGACTGTGTTCTTGACAGCGGACACATCAAAATATATAAATTTGATCAAATTCCGAATAGAATACTTTCCTTGTTAGATTAAATATTAAACCAAGCCACCTAGATAAAACGTACTTATTATTGACAAATATTGTTTAAAATTTATTTCAAAATTGGTTCACCTACTTTTCCATAAAAAAAAGAACCACGTACATTCAGTGGCAAAATACTTTTGCATTGCATTGGTAGTAGTGGCAATACTTAAACGACAACATACTATTTAATAGTCAGGGAATAAGAGTAATAAACCACATTACTAACACCATTAACACAAATGACAATGCAAAAATAGTGAAAACAGAATTATTAAATCATGAAAATCTGTATATTTTGACTGACTACTTACTAGCGCATACGATATAAATAGTCAGGCTAATGTCAACCGGATTTTTGAAACGTGTGAGCAATTTCCTTTTTTTTATTATTTGCAAAATCGTGTCGCGTGTTGATACATGACACGCACATGCAACAAACAATATTCAATATAAAATTCATACTAATGAAAATTAGTAATGGTACTTGTAAAATTTTTATACAGTTACAGTGAAAACTTTACAAAAGCGGACAAATAAATCTGTATTAAATTATGAAAATGATGAATTTTTTTGTTAAAGAATAAACAAATTTTCAAAAATGATAAAACTAAAATTTGGAATAAATTGGGATCTTATAATTTAGTTAATTCTATATGTTGAGGAGACTCAATACTATGGATTTTTTTATATTTTATTTCTTATCTCTATATAATCCAAATATTTCCCTATATACATATGTATGCACTTTTTTCCTCTATTAACTTACTATTAAAATTTTTTTAAGCCTATATTTCCCACATTTAGAGGTAATTTTAGCTCATTTTTTTGAAACTGCAAAGCTACATTACTAAGTTAAACATAAAACAATTAACAAAAAAAATTATACTTTATTTCTGAATTTTGTCAAGAACATTTTACCACTTTTAGGAGACTTTTTTGGTACATTTTTTTGATAAAAGGGCTTAAATGACCAATGAATATGGCAGAGATAGGGTCAAAAAAATTTCCCATAATATTGCTGATAAACTTTAATTCTGGTTTTTGAGGCATATTTCATATAGTTGATAAAAAAAAAAACAAAATTTAAACGGCCATACAATTTTTTTGTACCCTTACAACGCCAAACTCTGTGTTTTTTTTTGTCAATACTAGCTTTAGAAATTCGTCAGTGCAATAATAGTCCACGCCCGACAATATGACCTTCATTCTATTGCACAGTGTTTTGATTATATTTCGGATACTGACAACTTTTTCCCGAAGATTCTTTTTTGTTTGTTTGTTTATTTTTTTAACAACTTGGCAACTTTGTGCATGTAAATTATGTATATTAAATATACTTTTTTGAAAAATACATTATTGTTATACATGATTTATTTTCAAATTCGCATATAACAATTTCATACAAATCGGAGAGTTTCAGCTGAAATTCTTATTTTGTGAGAGAGCCTCACTGTTAGTAAACTCAGCAAAAATATTGTTGTGTTTGCAGATTTTTAGTCAGAAGTCTTCCTGTACGAAGCCTGGGGTCAAGTGTCTACAAGTCCCCAATTTTGTCGATTATTTTGGGTGAATTTTTGGTGACATGTTGAAAATACATGTGCATAGCTGCATTCAAAATTAAAGTTTTTAATAGAAATATAAAGTAAAAAAATGAATTTAAAAGGCAAATATAAAAATTTGAACAAAATACATAATGAGCAAGAAATTTGTGAAAAAAAACCAATAAATTTTGTATAAAAATAACAAGAAACAGGCAACCATTTTTAAAGAAAGTTGCAACTCTAGGGATTTTGTGGAGCCTGATGAAGATTTTACGGAGCCTGTGGATGATTTTATCCAGTTTTTTTTTAAAAATTTGTCTACTCCAAAATTAAATTTGCACGAAACTTTTTTTTGCTTTAATGAAATTTATAAAAAAAAAATTATTAACAAAATATCTAATTTAGTGTGGAAATCTAGTAAAAAGTTCCAAAAGCGTAGACTAAAATTACTAAAATGTAATAGTGAATCTCTGGTTCCAATGTCAACACTTAGTGAATAGTTGTGTAGATTCTCAATGACACGCACATGTTAAATGTCTACAGCAAAAAGCGTTGGCTGGGGCATAATTAGTCAGTAGTACTGGTGACAAAGTCAATAGTGAATCAGTACAGTTTCACTATCGACATTTCCTACAGGGGTGCTTGTTAAATTCGATGAAATTGGTAGAATTTAATTTATCAAAATCAGATTTTAAGAATATTTTAATTATTATTGTAAATTTTAAATGATTAATATATAATTATTTTGTTAAAGGAAATATAAGATATTTTATGTTATTCATTGTCTGTGAAGAATATTGTTCTATAGTCTATAGGAAGTAAAAGCTTTTTGTAATACAAAAAGTGTCCAATATTGTAAGGGTCCCTTTTAAGTAGGCTTTACTATATATATTTGTTTAAACCTAGATACCAACATACAAATGCAATAACACAATTTTTTATTTAATATTTCTACTAACTACTGTAGTACTTGAAATCAAACAAAACTATGACAAAAAAATAAAACACATTTGTGCATGCATGCCGTTAGAGAAATTGATGTGGAAATCACTACAATTGCATGTTAATGACGCTACTATATATTAAATTGTACAGTCAACATCAGAGGTTCTTACATGGGGATCTGTATCCCCTTTGAGCTCTGCAGCTGAATCTTTAGGCAACAGCGAGATGTTCAGAAAGATATAATTAAGTTCAGGGGAACCATTTTGATTAAGCTCCATAAAATTTTCTATGAATAATATGACATAATTTTTAATTATATTACATTTATTAGAAGAAATAATTTCTAACTTATCGGTGCGGGGGTCCTATCAGAGACTCTGGTCTGTTTACGCTACAACGAGCCGATAGCCTTCGTTGCTATGATATAATTACAAAACTATATGTTTAATATAAACAAAAAAAAAAATTCTCCATTTGATTGATGGTTTTCCGGAAAGGGTAATTTTGGGGTAACTTGGGAAATGTTGGGGAAATGAAAAATGTTGTAATGATATCTTATTTATTTTGCATTATTTGCAAGCATTAAATCATGAGTTGCTGATCATTGAATACGTATTGCTGATCATTAATTGGAATAATTGTGAAAAACTATTTTTAGATTTAGATTTTCGACTAGTAACCATAGCTCCCAAGTTTGATTACCATCCTGACGGCATTATATTGAATAATGTTCGAAATATTTTTAATTATTTCTTTTTATGTAAACCTTAAATTTAAAATAGCACGCGAAAATTTAAATAAATAAGATAATAACTCGCTAAAATTAAAAATCGCCAAAAAAAAAACACACACACATAAAACAAAAATAGCAAAAATCTATAAAAAACAACAATAAAAAATCTGTAAAACTTAAATTAACTCGCTATACTTTATTAAATTCCATAAAAGTGAAAAATCTCCAAAATTGATAAAAATCGCCAAATTGAAGAATATTTCAAAATATAAAATATATAAGTTAAAAGAAAAATTTATAAAAAAAACGAAAAATTTTAAAAATCGCCTATATTGTTATGAATAACCAAAGATTAAAAAAGCGCAAAAAAATCCCTTTAATCAAATAAAAATAATTTAAATAGTAACAAAAGCCTCTAAAATTAAGAAAAATCTAACAAACCGTTAAAACTAAAAACTATTGAAGCAGTCGCAAAAATTAAAAATATTAATAAAATCTACATAATTGAACAAAAGCGCCAATATTAAAAATATCACATTTGAAAAATCGCTAAATATGAAAAAATCACTGTAATTAAAAAATCGTCGAAAATGGAAAAATCGCCAAATTTTATAGAAATAACTAAAAATTAGAAATTTGCAAAAGCTTGACGAGTTTTGTAAATAAAAAACCCAATTAAAAAAAAAACAGAAATCGTTAGAATGGAAAACGTCAAAAATGTAAATTTTCTTCACTTAGTGTGACTCGGATCGAAGATTTTTCAAGATTTTTGCTTCTCATATTTTGTGTTTTAATTTTTGCAATTTTTTCTATTTTGGAGATTTTCAGTTCTAGCGTTTTTTTTATTTTATACACTCACAATATATTTTACGTTACCGATTATAGTTTATTTAAAAAGTTATACGTAGAGTTTGTTTTAAAATGAAGAAAGAATTGAAATTCATAGAAATATATTTTTTAACTATTTGAATCAGCCATTCAAAAAAACACTATGTATAAAAATTAGCAGACATTCAGGAGGAGTTGATATTTTCTGGTTAATGTAAAATTTTATGTTTTCTGTTTCTACAAATAGAAATCCATAAAATTCCTTTTTGTTTTTTTTACCAAAGAAGTTTGTTTTTATACAAAATTATTTCAATAAAAATTACAAGAAATTATTAAAATAAAGATACTCACATAGAAAATAAAAATATATACATCTGTGCGTGTTGTTTTGTAAACTTACATGTAAATAGAAAAAATTTTTCAATTTGAAAAATATCGTTTTTTTCTACTTTTTGTCAGTTAAAAATTAATGGTTATTTTAACCGACTTTCGATTCCTTTTACTACTTTTGTGGATTATTAAACAATGATTGAAAATAAACAATGGAAAATCAGTAGTGCTCTTTTTGATTACATTTTCGATTAATTTAAGGTGTATTTTAGATTGTTTTTAATGAAATAATATTGTGATATTGTGAGTGTAGGAATTTTTTGTTTCAACTTGGGAACTTTGTTTGATTTAAGCGATTTTGCAAAATTTTGGATTTTTTTTTAAATTTTAACGATTTTTATAATTTTCAGCGCTTTTTTAAATTTCATGCGCTCTTGATGTGCAAAGTGCAAACATAAATTGGCTCACGTGCATGCAAATTTTGGACCTTAATTACGAACGCTGCCTGTAATGTTTCAAATGATTTGTATCATATTTTCCCTTCTAAAGAAACAAACATTTGACATAGAAAATTTTGAATTTATTATTACCATTGATGTTACATTTATACATTGATATTACATTTATACATTTTTAATTGTTAAGTTATTCATCATTTTGCAAAATAATTATGCGTTTTTGATCATATACGAGCATACATGAATAATATATGAGCATGTATGATAATATATGCACATATATCACCATATACCCTCAAATTTCGGATCCGAAGATATATGATCATATATGAGATCATGTATGGACGTATATGACCATGTATGCCCATGTATGATCATATACAAGCCCATGTATGATCATGTATGCTCATATATATTTCGATTTTTAGATGGGCTATTAAAATTTTGTATATTTACAAAATTTGTGTTTAAAATTTTAATTTAACAAAATAATACTAATTTCAAACATAAAGTGCTTAATTGCAATCACATCAAAGGAGTTCACAAGGTGTAATAAATATGTTGTTGTATTGTTGTATCATCATATTAAAAAACGGAGTTGTTAGATATTTACTATATTCTGAGATTTTTAAATAATGCTTTTAAAAAACCATCAGAGTCAAGGTATTAGAATTATTTTTTTTACAGAAAAATCACAGATTTTTAGATTTTTTTTATAAAATATTCCTAAAAATCTTGATGGTTTTTAATTGTTTTGAGGTGCTTTGAAGTAGAAAACTCTCGAAATTCTTTCGATTTTTTCTCTCGAATATTTCTAAAACTATTTGAATGTTTTATTATTAAAATCGTTATATTCCGAGTATTTTTTTTTAAATCATTAGATTTAAATGATTTTTTTTTATTATACATTTTTACGGTCCCTAATACAGTAAAAATGTCTCAAGGGGTCCGTGGAATTAAAGTTAGCGAGAACTGCTGTTTTACATACTACAGGTTTTTGATTAAGTGTATTTTTAAATTACACAGTACTTTAGTTAATTTCAGTTTTCATATCGTTTGTTTATGGTCACAAAATTTTAATTGCTAAATAAAAAAACAATATTTAACATCTTTATTGCGCTGTATACACATTTTTTTTGCAATCAAGAAATAAAATCCTATACTTATAAATATGACAACTAAAATAAAAGTTTATTTTGAAGAAAATAACTTAATATTGGTGGTCATAAATTGATACGTAGTCGATATCGCAGATCAAATTTATAAAAATCCAATTTAAAAAGATGCTGAACCTTTGAAATCTGCACATACAAAACTAAGAGAACGTTTTTTACGACGTGAGAGACATCGTCATGGTGTGATAAGATAGCGTTCAATTTGTTATTTCATTTCATTTTATTTTACTGCTCAATTTGTTAGATTCAGATATCTTAAATTTCTTCTTTATCCCTCCTTTGTACCGTCTACTTGGTCTAAGCTGACCAATTTTTTTAATACCACTGTATATCAAAACACAGAGAATAAATTTCAAAGTATATATATTCAACAAAATGTGTAAATTTTTTAATAAATTATTGCATAACAGATGTACGAGTAGTACTTAAAGGCAACACTCATACGCCCAGTATACATAAATAAACAAGGTAGATACCTCACGTTAAACACTTTTAACTTTGATAAAAACTGGAAAATGTTGTTGAAATAAAGTAAGATGTCAAAATGGAGTTAACATATAGGTTTTCTTTTAAAATTTTAGCTTTTTATTGTATTTCATTTAAATAAACCATTTGCAAATGTGGTGTCGTTGGAAAGGGATTTTTAATTGCTATTCCTGGTACCTTTTCTTAGTACTTTTCAGTTTGCTTAAGTTGCTATTGTACAGTGGCAAATTATTATTATTTTTTTTTGTAAAACGTACCTTAAACCTTTGTTTCTATTAATAATAAATAAATGTCAATTACAAGTGCAGAAAGAAAGTATAATAATACAAACATAATTTTCAAATTAAAATCCCATTTTGTTGTTGCGCCACCTATATGTAAAATTTTTTATTTATTTTAGCATAAAATATGACAGGCAAAAAAACTTTTTCGAAATTGCCATGCCAAAATACTTTATATTCGAAGGTGAACACACTCAAAAAAAAAAAAAAAAGACATGAACTAAAAATTAATCCAAAATTTTCTTTAAAATAGTTAAAAAATATTTCTTAATTTAAGTCAAATTTTATTAAGCCTTAGAAAAAGTTTCCTAAAAACAAAAAAATTCCTATGTTTGAGTAAAATCGAAATAGTTTATTTACTCAGAAATAGTTCATAAATTTCTTAACTAATATTTCTTGATTTTAGAAAAAAAAAACAATTACATAAAATAATTTTTTTTTTTTTTTAATTTTTAAGAAAAACATCTTAGTTTTAAGAAATTTGCATACATAAATATAATAAAACTTAGTTTCATTAAAAAAATATATATATAAGATAATTTATTCCCATTTAGTTCAAAAAATGTGTCTAACTTAAAATAAGAAAGTACTTGAACTTAATTTGGGTTCATTTTTTTTCGCAAGTACTAAAATTAACTTAATTGTAAAAAGCCATTTCAGGTTTTAAATCTACCACTTTATAATTTTTAGGAATTGTTTTCTAAGAAGTAATAAATTTTTTTCTATGTAATAATAAAAATTTATTTGATTTCTAGGGAAAAGTTTCATGCAACTTAGTTCAGATAAATTTTAAAATTTATAATAAAATACTATTTGTTTTTCTTTTCAAGTAAAAGTTTTCTAATTTTTGAGAAATAATAACTTTAGGTATTGGATTTTCTTTTGTTAACTTATTTTCAATATTTCTTAAAAAAAAAAAAATTAAAAACCGAGTTTTTTCTATATTGCAAATAATAAACACTGTTTGAAATTATTTATAGCTATATTTATTTATGACAGTCACTAAAAATTACAGAAAAACACTTTAATAGCACACTTTATTTCCACGATGTAGATAGACTAAACGTTAGCCACACTTAAGTTCTTCACACTCAGCGTTTTATATATCAATTTAACTACTGCGTCACCAAGTACCAGTATTTATATGAGTACTCAGGTATTCTAGTTATTTTCAGTTATTACATTCCTAGATTTTTCCAGCTGTCAAAGAGTTGTGATGAAATTTCTAGTGTTTAGAAATTTCTGTAACAATAGCTTTCCTATAATTGATGTTGCGCCCATTAAACTTTTTGTTTGTCGAAGGCACTAAAACTATTTTTTTTTCACTTAATAATAAAAAAATTAAAATTTGTATATGTCAATTAAAAATAAAGCTAAAAATGACATAATATAAACTTATGACATTTTTCCATTATCTAATATAACTGTGATATTTTGAATTTTTACAACAATTTCCTTAAATCAGTTAATTTAAGAAGACAAAGGACCCCCAGTTTCCTTAACCATAGATGACGTGTGTCACTATAATTTAGAAATTTTCACCAAATTTTAACTAAAATTTGTTTCTTAATTTCAAGAAAAATTTTATAAAATTTTGGTATAAAGAGTCTTTGGCAGCATTTTAATTTAATAATTTCCTCCTAATAAGTTAATTTTTTTAAATTCAAGTTAATTTTTTTTGGGTGCGGCGCACTTATTTTTGCCTCTAAGGTTGTATGGCATACTGGACACTTTACTATGGAAAATCGGAAATCATAATTTAAATGTTGTCGTAATTCTGAATTTGAATTGGGCTTTTCATTAGAAATTTTCTGAATTTTAATTAGGAATTCTTAGTTACAATTAGTCTTTTCCGAATTATAATTGAACTTTTCTGAATTACAATTGGGGATATTTAATTACAACTTGTATTTTTTAAAATTCAATTGTAATTGGAGCAGTATTTACTGAAACACATGTTTCATAATTGTTAACATATTAATGAAGCTTGTTCATTTCGTGTTAGATATATTTATAATTAGATTTTGTATCAGTTTGGCGTTATAGGCTCTTGATATATAAAAAAATAATTTTAAAATTCAAGTGAAATGAAAAAAAATGACATTAAGGTCGGCTAACTTATCTAAAATAAAGCTAAATTTAACACTATCCACAGATATTTTAATGCATATACGTTTTTGGCCACTTTATACAAAGAATAATACCAGAGAGACCTTTAAATTAATACATACTACTCACATACCCTATTTAATTTAGGCGGACACGTTTCTTTCTTTTGACATTTGTACTAATTTGGATTTTAATGATTTTTTCCCGAAACACTTTTTCAGGACTTTTTGCTACAACTTGGCAACTCTCTGCTAAAACATAGGCATTATGTACTATAGGGAAACCATTGTGTTTAGACTTAAAGTCAGATCAACATTTTAATTACCGGGGAATGTTTCTCAAAATATAACCACTATTGGCGCTAAAATGCGTTTTCTTTTATGCATTGTTTTCTCTATTATAAACCCATCAGATTCCGAATAGTTTTTCATAAGATCATTGAGATTCTGAGAAGATTTGGCTTTAAAAAATCCTCAGATTCTGAGTACTTTTTTCTATGGAAAAAGGCTGAAATGGAATGGATTTTGTCGTATAGAAAAACGTTCAACGTTCTGAGTACTTCATGATAAATTTTTTCTGAGAATTTGTGGACTTTTTCCTTTAGGTACACCATTCACACTCTAATGACTTTTTTCTATAGGAGAACCTTTTGATTCTGATATCTTCTTTCCTAAAGAAAAATACTCAGGTTTTGAGCTTGTTTCCCTTTAGAAAACCATGAGAGTCTGAACACTTTTTCTAAACAGAAAACCTTCGGACACTTTTCTATAGAAAACTCCTAAGATTTAAGAACCTTTTCATATAGAAAAAACCACATATTCAGAGTACCTTTTACTTTAAGAAAATCTCCAGATTCTAATGATCTTTTCAAACAGAAAAGCCTTAGATTTTAAAGACTGTTCTCAATTGAAAACCCTCATATTTTGAGGACTTTTTTTTATTAGAATACCCCTCAGTTTCTGAGGTTTCTTTCCTATAGAAAAACCTTAAGTTTCTGAGGATCTTTTCCTAACTTTCTGAGGACTTTCTTTTATAAAAACCCTGAGATTCTGGTTTCTTGCATGACCATACATAAGAACGTGTATGATCACATCTGGGCATGTATGACCATATACGTCCATATATGGTTCAACATATACACATACCTGATCTGAGACATGATTATATATTTTCGGATCCGAAATTTGAGTGTATATGACCGTATATGGTTATATATTATTATATACGGCAATATATGTTGTGTAGACGTATATGGTAATGTACGCCGATGTATCATCATATACAAACTCAGGCACAATCATGAATGTTCATATATATTTCGATTTGTACATGGTATGTTTTTAAATAATTTACCTATTGTTACATACACAGAAGTTGAACAACTCATGGATAATATTATTTGTTTACCTATCTGCCGTATTCTTAATTTATAATAATTAAATATTACTTATACGCCAACTATCATATTGCTTAATCAAATATAAATAAAAGAGCTCTTCTTAAGAGCGGCAGATACATACAATAACGCATGTGCGGATAAAAATTCTTCTTCTTCTCTCATATATATTATCCAATATTTTGGTTAAGCTATTTCCTATTTTTGTTTTGTTTTGTTTTTGTATTTAAACGGAAATATTTACTTGTCTATTTTATTAAAGCACGTGATTGTTGCTAAAAAAAGAATTGTATCCGCAATAAAAACCACAATGTTTAAGGAATAAAAAAAAAAATATCAAAATGGAAAATACTAAAAATCATACCTCGTGTTAACGTCACAGAGACCCAAACTCAGCTTTATATGTATTACGCACTGGCACCAACAGCCAGAAAGAGGAAATACAGATTAATATTGTATTATATACTCGGGTACTATGTCACACACATACATTGTCATTCATGACTGGTGGCTGTGGTGATGTTGGTTACGAGAAATGCGTATTTTAATGGTTGTAAAAGTTGTAACCTAATTTGGCATGTTCTTATTTTGTTTTAAAAAAACCAAAAAGAAAACAACCTTCAGCGAATGGGCTCTTGCAAGGGAATGCTTCGAACAGTAATGCGCCATTTTTTTATAAAAAAAGTTGTATGTAGGATAGAGAAAAAATTGTTGATAATTTTGCTTATATATATTGGACATCCTTATCTCAAGTTGTAAAGAAACTGTGGTCTTTGAATAAGTGGCCATCGGTAATTATTAATTATTGTTATTAATTAAGTCTTAGTCAAGTTGTATTTTTTCCTCAATTTTACCAGATGTAACCATATACAATTACAACCGAAGTTTGAGTATATTCATTATATTAGAGTACAGATATGTTCAAATATTACTTCTGTTATATTTATTCACTGATAAAAATTCAATCCAACCCAAAAATATATTGACAAAAACTTTCGTAAAATAAACAAATATTGGTTTCTTTTACAATTGTTTTTGTTATTTTGATATGTATTTCGTATACTTGTGCATAGATTATTCTGAATCTATATTATTTCATATACCCATGTAAAAACGATTATATCTGAACAAAAATCATTGGACATTAATTGTATCAGATCTAATTATATATCCCAATTGGTGACAAATTGGAGATCTTATTATATATGATCAAATCTCGATAAATGTGGCGCAGCATATATAAACAGATTCTATTTATTCTGGATGTATAATATCTAATCAGACTCAATAAGAAATAAAAAAATTAAAAGAGAACTTTAATTTATGTTTGAATAGATTTTTAATTTGATATCTTTAAAAATAACTCTAATAACTAAGATCTGATACCAGGTATGAACAGATCTGCTTATATCTGTCCACAAAACTCACCAAAGAGTAGATATGAGCAGATCCATTACTAGATCTGATCCCATCTGGAGATAAAGTGTATCATATATGCCATAACTTATCATAAATGATCAGATCTTATACCAGGGTCCGAATTACCGCATTCGTGATCAAAAGAAATCACTAAAAAAACTGTCTTTTAAATAAGTTCCTAATACAATAATGAAAACACCAACTTTTACTTTTATTTCCAATCTAGGACCGAACTAAAACATCCCTGATGGAAAAAAAATCCGCTTAAGTGTTTTATTTTTAGAAACAAAAAACCTATTTCAATCGAAATATTACGATAACGAATGATGTAATTTGACCCCAGATCTAATTATATTAAATTATATCTAGTTACATCTAAGCACTGTTTATATATAAATATATATGGTATTATATATAAATATATATGAAGTCTGTTATAAATGGAGAGACTAAACTTTTGAATATAATTATATATAATTGAAGCAAAGCCGTGAATAACGTTGTAAGCGACAAAATTGTTGAGAAATCGAAAAAAACGTCTAAGAACTTGTGGTGTATCCCACTGACTGACTTCTTTAGATTGCATTTTGATAACGAAATCCTGCATAATTTTTCCTAATATCATTTTTAAGTCATAAGAGTTATTCTAACAGTAATCTGGAAAAAACAGGTTTTGTAAAAATTGTCGCTTAATACGTTATTCGCGGCTCCGCTTCAATTATGTATGATTTTGTCAAGACTTGTAGGAAAACATTATTAAATTTACTTTTTATCGATTTTTTCGAATTTCATCATTCTGATAAACAAAAAAGTTTCAACAAATTTTTGGTTTTGATATCCCCACAGAATTCATTTTCATCGAAATCGGAGTATAAACATTGGGAGCACTTCCTTGTCGGTTCAACCCCTCAGTACAGGGATAATGTTTTTAATTTGTTTGTTTTTTATTTATTTATACAAAACATTGGCATTTAATTGCTTAACTTGTATGGATTTATGTTTATATTTCAATGAAAGGGTTTCTTTTCACTCTTTTCATTGCAATCACTTGAATTTCAAGTCGTTTTTATTTTCAATCTTAGCGCCAGTATTATAGTCAGCAATAGGTAGGACTTTTTACTTAAACTTATTTAAAGTAAGAGATTTTTAAACAAAATTTCTTATTTAGGTAAAAATTTTAGTCAATATATTAGGAGGTTACGATTATGCGTAAGTTGGCTAAAATATAGAAAATATCTCAGTACTCAATTGTTCAGAAAATATACTGTTAAGAACAGCAAACGACTTAGAGCTGGGTCTTACTAATCTTAATACAACCCTCAAATTAGCTGTGCAACACATGCATCAATTACCCGGCAACAAACTAGATACAATCGAATTTATTCTGTAGATGTCGAAATGCTCTTGACTAGAAAAAGAAGAATTGCATCCCTAGAAAAATACCTGGAAGGTCTTGACGCTAGTCTACAATCCAACTATTCATTATGGCGTGCAACAAGAAACCTTAAAAGACCTGTTATACGAAAGTCTCCTTTGCGTACTTCGTGTGGTGGTTGGGCAAGAAATGATACCGAAAAAGGCAATTTATTTGTTAACCATTTAAAAAATGTATTCATGCCAAATATGACTAATAATATAGTTCAGTTGCCACCCGTAGATATTGAACCAGCAATTCTTCGTAGATTTTAATTAGGAGATGTTAAAAGGGCGATTGCTACTTTAAACCCTAAGAAGGCCTATGGTTTTGACAAAATAAGTAACAAGATGCTAATGAATCTTCCTCAGTTAGCAGTTAAAATAATTCTCTTTATTTTTAATGCTATTTTACGCCTTGAGTACTTTCCCCAAAAATGGAAGGTCTCTCTAATTACTAAGCCAGGAAAAGACTAGACTAAGGTGGAATCATATACACCAATAAGTCTGTTATCAAATTTGTCAAAACTATTCGAGAAAATATTAATTACTAAACTGAACCCAATCTTGAGAGTGAAAGGATGCATTCCAAAAAATCAATTCGGATTTAGAAGACAACACAGCACAATTAAACAAACGCACAGATTGGTAAATGCAGTATAAAAGGCTTTTGAGGAAAAAAATATTGTTCTGCGCTTTTCATAGACGTGTGACAAGCGTTTGACAAAGTCTGGCATGAAGGACTAACTTACAAGTTAAAGCAAAACCTGCCCAAAAACTGCTATAAGCTTCTAAAAAGTAATTTAACTGATCGAAAGTTTATACTTAAAGAAGGAGATTTTTTAAGCTCGTCTCAACCAATTAAAGCTGGAGTTCCCCAAGGTAGTATATTGGGACCCATTTTATATTTGTTATATACATCAGATATGGCAATTTGCGAAAGAGTTCAGACTTCTACATTTGCTGACGACACTGCTGTTTTAAGCATTCATGAAATCCCTCAAGTAGCTTCCCAATATTTACAAGACCATATATTTCATTTGGAATTGTGGTTGGAAAAGTGGAGAATAAAAATAAGCGAACAAAAATGTACCCACATAACATTCACACTACGTACAGACTCATGCCCTTCTATTCGCATAAATAACCAAACTATACCCCAACACTCGGAGGTCAAATACCTTGGGATACATCTTGATCGACGCCTAACCTGGAAAAGCCACATAGAAACAAAGTTGACACAAATGAAGTTGAAAGCAGTGCAAATAAATTGGCTTATTGGCAGAAATTCAACCCTAAGCTTAGATTGCAAGCTCCTACTTTATAATTCGATCCTTAAACCAATATGGTGCTATGGCATTTAGGTACTGCCTCCGTTTCAAATTCAGAAAAAGTTCAAAGGCGCCAAAATAAGATTTTACGAATGATTACAGTTGCACCCTGGTATATTAAAATCTCGAACATCCACAAAGATTTAAACGTGTCTTCAATTAAAGTTGAAATAGCTAAAATTGCTGCACCGTATTTAAAAAAGCTTGAAATACACCCAAACCCGCTGGCACGTAACATCCTAAATGATCGTGGTTAAATTCGACTAAGAAGGAGGGATATTGCTACTCTTGTCCGAACATCAGACAGATGACCCCCAAATCATAACAACATCCATGAACTATAAATTGTTTGTCTAGCACTGGCTGGACTTACATAATTAAGTATATTTTTAGACTTAAGATATGAGTACTTATTGTTAGTTCATATACATTGAAGATACAATAAATAATAGGTATTGATAAAAAAAAAATCTTATGAGGCTACTCCAGATTTCGATGAAATTAATTTAATGTACGGGCAATAAACGTAATACAGGCATAAAAGCAATCATAGAGTGTAAAATTGTATTTTAAAATTGTTCGAAATTTTTTTGTTTTTTATATATTTTTTGTGTTAATTTTATTACTCTATTTCATCTGATACAAAAATTTGTATAAAGTTTCTTTAAAAAACGAGAAGTAACTAAAAAC
The DNA here is from genome assembly GCA_949748255.1 of Eustalomyia histrio. Taxonomy (NCBI): domain Eukaryota; kingdom Metazoa; phylum Arthropoda; class Insecta; order Diptera; family Anthomyiidae; genus Eustalomyia; species Eustalomyia histrio. The sequence goes on along the minus strand of OX456523.1, from coordinate 60,570,847 downwards.
TGGCTATTTATTTACCCATCTTATAACCCCTACACGTAAGATTGAGCCACTAAATAGGTGCCCTTGCTTATTTATTTTGTCTCCACAATCACAAGTCCAGATTTAATTGCAATCAGAGGAAATCTATTAACGGGATTTCTTTGTTAAAGTTGACTTTATAATTGGTACTTAAAGTAGAATGACATCACAGATATTTAATCTTAAAAAACACCCAAAACTATGGTTTTTCCACATAAATTTCACCCACAATTTGTCATTCAATTTTTAGTTCATAGTTCAGCATGGCCATCTTGTTTAATTCAAGGTAAGTTAATGGGCCTTAGAGTTATAGAATTGAAAAAAAAAATAGTTATTCATCATGATATGGAATTGTAAGTTAACTGTCTAATGCACTAAATCTAGTTTGAAATAAAATTACAAATATGTATATACAGTGAAAAAATCATACACTAATCGACAAGGTTTTTGCACTTACTTAAACTACTTAAAATTCTTTTGAAGTTTTTTTCCCTCCCAAACATGAATGTGAAATCAAAAAGTTTTATTAAAACGCATGTTCGAAATATTGGTCATTCTTTTTCAACCTCTGATCCGGAGAAAAAATACTTTATGGATCAATATTAGGGAAAAGTGGTAAAAATATAAATCTTTGTTTTTTTTTTTTAATAATTTGACTTTTAGACAGAATTGAGTACAACTAGAAATATATGAAAAATAAATCAAAGTTTTCAATTTACAACAAACAACATATTCATATAAAATTTTAAATAAGAAATTAGCTAATTAATTATTGATAAGATTTACATGAAGAACATAAAAGTCAACCCCGTCCTTTTCGGTACTTAATATTCGATGACCAAAGGTTACATTTTTTACGAGTAATCTGACGTAAGTTCAATTCGCTAATTAAATAATACTGCAAATTGAAAAAAATGAACGTAGAAAGCACAACATTTGGCCCCTGAACTTTTTTTTAAGTTATAATGGCCCCATTAACCAAATTTACAATCTGCATTTGGTTCCACAGCTAATGAAATAAAAAAGTCCAAAATTTGTCCCTCGCACTGTTTTTGTTATGATACAGGGGGGGCAAGGCTTGATTTTATTTAGTTTAATTCGCTAGCCAAAATTGAAAAATATTAGAAAACTCCAACTTTTGGCTCCATGAATCTTGACAATAAAAGTTTAGGTGCCAAAAAATGGTGTTTCTTGGCATTAGAAAATTGAAAATAAAAAAAATAAACTACTATTAAATGTTGTAAGTTGCAAAAATATGAAAACTTAATTTGTAATACTGAATTATTCTGAAATTTCTTGTGGATTTGCAAGGTTGGCCCCCGAATTTATTAAAGGTTTTAGTGTCCATTTTTTTTTGCAAATATATACTTTTTGATGGCAGATTAAACAAACAAATCAATCCTCGTGATGCTTCCCAGATTATTAAAAACTGAAATGAATGATAATTTTATTTAGAATTCTATAAGCCGTAAAAACAAATTTTAACTAGTTCTCCCCAATATTGAGCCATAAATAATTTTTCCCTGAGTCATGGGTCAAAAGGAAAAAAGGCCCATATTTCGGAAACGCGAAGTATTGGGACTTGTTCGACTTCAGATTCATGTGCAGTATATGAATAACAAATCATACTTTAATTAATATCTTATTTTTTAAGAATATTTTTCTAAATTATATGTGAATCCTGTTAAAGTAAATATGATTCTAGTTAAAATAAACTTTTTCGAATTTAAATTAAAGATTTAAAGATAGTTGTCTATAGTTGTGTTTCACAAGTAAGTAGACACTCTTTAAAATTAAAAAGAAAATGAACTGACTGCGATTTTAATTTAATGTTCATTCTGCTACCAATATACTGATTTTGACCATAAGCAAAGATTGAATTTTTGACTTTTATAATGAGTTCGTATTTTGATGCAAGGATTAACAAAATCCTATCAGGATATGAATTGATTTTTATGAAGTTTGACAGAAAGAAAGTATAATATAATGTCAGTTGAAAACAATTAAAATTTGAAGAATACACTATTTTTTAAAAAAGTTAAGGTGCTTTTTCCCTAATCTTGCTACTTATATCTTAAGAAGATATAAGTAGCACAAATACAAAGGTTTACAAATTTTTAATTTGGAAAAATACAAAGAACGCCACATGCCTAGATAAGTTAATTGGGACCTCCTGAACACGAAAAACGCTAAGTATCGTTTTTTAGATAACGGTACTTTTGTGTTTTTCGGTGTATGGTCCCACTTAAACCCTTGTGGATTCCAACGATCGAGACAAGTGGTAATTGAACAAAAGGTAATTGAATGCCTTTTACGTCGATATGCTGCAACATTCTATCTGATAAGAAATGGCTGAGATATGGCACCTCAAAATTTGCCTATTTTTTACGTTTTTTTCAAAATTTTTCATTTTTATTTAATTTTTTTTCTACGTTATATTGAAGATCTGGAATGTTTTATTTTTTTTAACAAATAGTTTATTTAATTACCAATATTTTAAGCGTAATTTGAAAAAAATCGGATAAAAAGTAAAGTTTTTATTAAGGATTTTTTGGAACGACAATATTTTCATTTTCATTGTTCACACACTATATTCGGCGTAAATTCAAAAAATTAAAATGACGAGCGACTTGAACTTTTGCTTTTTTTTCGGATGGATCTTTGCGAATGAGGAAACAAAAATAGTCCGCAATAATTTGTTCATTCTTCCATTTTCTGGTGAAATCTTTTACCTTGTTCATCACTTTCGGAGCCCAAGTTCGTGGGGAAAATATCCAAATGACTAAATAAGAAGTGTAATTTAGGTGTCATATTTAAACTTAAAAGCTAAAAAGAATAAATTTTCAAATGATAACGGCCTTTTTGTTATACATGTTTTCACTCAACGCTTACCAATGGCATTGAATTTTTACAGTAATGTATCGATCTTTTCAGCGTAATCAGGGCTTCTGTAGTTTCCCAAAAAGTTGTGAACGATGTCCTGGAATGCTTCCCATGCCTCGCAATGAGCTGGACCTAAACACTCATTAAATGCTTGGTCACGGTACAGAGCCCGAATTTAAGGTCCATCAAATATAACAGCTTCAATTGTGCTCGCTGTGGTCTCGGAAATTTTTGTTTAAGGTAATTCATGGCAAGACTGTCTTTTGGCAACTTTTTCACAATATTTGTAAATAACTCAAGCTTAATATGTAATGGAGGAAGTATTATCTTTTACCGAGGAATGGGTGGGTCATTTTTGATATTGTACTCTCCGTGCGTATGTTCACTTCGCTCGGGCCAAACTTTTCGGGTGTAGTGATTCTGACGGTGACGGCTGTCCCATAGACATAGGAAACAGGGAAACTTCGTATTGGCCCCTTGCAATCCAGATAGTATGGCAACTAATTTAAAATCAGAGCAAACTTTCCATTGATGTTGGTCATAATGTATGCGATCAAGAAGTTCTTTCATTGCTTCCTATGTTTCCTTTATGTATTTTCCATATCCGATTGGAATTGATGGTTTCGTATTCCCTTTATGAAGCAAGACTGCCTTCAAACTATCCTTGCCTCCATCCAGAAAAAGACGCCATTCCTCTGGGTCATAATTTTGTTGGAGAGCGTAGAAAAGACCACATATGTTGGCACAAAAACAAAAGTTTGCCGTTTTTGCGAAGAACTGTGCAAGTTCTTGGCTGCGATCACGGAAATACGTGTCTCAGGAGGAGGAGTGTCTCAGGATCGAGGAGGAGTGTCTCAGGAAGCCAAACTGACATGTGTTTACTGTGACAAAGAGAGAGAGAGAAAAATGTCATATTTCCTCAATCAGGGCTACCAACATTTACAGAGATTCAAATTCCGTTTTTTTTAAAAACGTTAAAACTGATGGACGCCGAATATAGTGTGTGAGCAATGAAAATGAAAATATTGTCGTTCCACAAAATCCTTAATAAAACCTTTACTTTTCATCCGATTTTTTCAAATTACGCTTAAAATATTGGTAATTAAATAAACTATTTGGTAAAAAAATAAAACATTCCAGATCTTCAATATTACGTAGAAAAAAAGTGAAATAAAAATGAAAAATTTTGAAAAAGAAAACGTAAAAAATAGGCAAATTTTGAAATTTGAGGTGCCATATCTCAGCCATTTCTTTTCAGATAGAATTTTGCAGCATACCGACGGAAAAGGCATTCAATTACCTTTCCATCGATAAGCCACATATTTCGATCGGACTCCACAAGGGTTTGAGTAGGACCATACACCGTTATCTAAAAAACGGTATTTAGAAAAAAAAAAAAATAACAGCGTTTTTCGTGTTCAGGAGGTCCCAATTAACTTATCTAGGCATGTGGCATTCTTGGTATTTTTTGACTGTAAACCAGTGATATTAATGTTTTTAAACTGTAAAGAATATTCGAAGAATATTTTATACACTAACCCTCTCTTAAGTATTATTTTTAGTGATTCAATTCAAACCTTTTGCCGCCCGTGTCAACTAATATAGGCAACGAAACCAAATTTAAAAATAAAAACAAACACAAATTTCACCGCAAAAACAATTTACCTATTTAAAGGTAAATTTAAATGTTTGTTTTTTAATCATAAATAGTTAATTTTTTTTTGTATTTCTTTTGAACAATAATATTTTTCTCATTACTTTTAACTTAATTCCATTGCCAAATAGTGCCCTTAGTAGAATGCAAACATTCATCATTTATATAATACATACCTACCTTGCTTTAATGGCTTGCTTGGCTTTTGCAAATAACTGTGTTTAATAACGAAACAAAAGTATGTTGTTCAAACAAAAGGTTATGAAAACAGATGCAGCTACTACTAGTATGAATAATGTTAAAACAAAATTAAGTCATCTAATTAGCGAGTTGCTTTTTAATCAAAACAAAAGAAAACTTATGTAAATATTTAACAAAAACTATAACTTACAAACTAAAATATTAAATTTAAAGCAATCCAGTTTTAATATAGGATTAGTTACGTATAGGGTTGAAGCTTGAGGAGTTTTCCGAGAATTTACGAAAAAAGTTTAACACAAATTGCCGGGAAATGTTACAAAAGTAGTTTATTAAAAAACGCATTTTAATTATATATTTTTTACGATTTTGTAATAAGAAAAAATTGAATTTTAGACCTTAATTTTATTGAACGAGAAATAAAGCAATTTTCAAGAAACTAATAAAACTCTTCTTTACATAGTGAATAAAATATTTATAATGAGAAGCTTCATGCTTCTTATGAAACTAAATTTTTTAATACAACATCTTTATTGAGTGTATGAAGATTTTAATAAATAAAATAAATTTTGTTATGAAAATAACAGCAAGTTAATAAAAAGGCTTAATGAACGAGTTCCGCTGCAACTTCATTGATTTTATGCAATATTCATTAATATTTTATTATAAAGATTATTTTAATCGGGGAAAAAATGCCTCTTTGAGATTGTAATTTTTTTATAAAAAATAATATATTATATATATAACAGAAAAATATAGATAAAACAATAAACTTGCAAGAGGACACCGATAAGATAAGTGCAAGCTACATAGTTGCAATAAACTAAAGTTTTATTTATAAATTACAGAAAAACATTTTTTAAAGTATTTGTTGAATTTTTGTTTTTTGTAAAATCTTTTAATGTTTTTAATGTGAAAAATTATTATTTTTTAATTGTAAGCCATAATTGTTTTTGGTGTATTATATATTTGTAATAATCAAATGTTTTTATATTTTTAAATAGACGAAATTCCTGAAGAAGTCAACAAATAGTAATTGACGAAACGTTGGGTGTAAAATATGTAGTAAAGTTTTTTACGTTAGGCCTTAATAACTCGTAAACAAATAAACATTTTAGAACAAAATAACTTAGCGAAAAAATAGAAATATATATAATAATATTTACTGATGGTTACACTATGCAACACGATTATTTTCATGGCTTCGTTTGTGGGCGATTCTTATACACAAATAACACAGAAAAGTTAATCAAAATAAAAGTCATATTAACCGCATAATCGAGCACTAAACCAGGGACCTTGAAACCAGGATGAACAAACCACCAAATTTTGAGCCAGCCATGATGCCAAATGATGCGACTACAAAAAATTCTTAGCCGAGACCACAACATTCTTAGCCGATTTTCAGAAAAACTTAGCCTCTAGCAAGGGTTGTAGCGCAAGTACAGTGATTGTGATGTGACTATATACTATACATGTTTGAATTGGTTGAGGGTACCCATAAAGTATATATATTAATGATCCTTATGAAATTTTAAGACGATCTTGCGATGTCCGCCTGCCTGTCTGTTGAAATGGCGATCACGATGCGAAAGCGCAAGCGAGGGTTCTCATTTTTCCATAAATTAATGTACATCCTCCCGAGCAATTTGGTATTGAAAATAAGAAAAATCGGTTCAAAGGTTAAAAATTTATGAGTGAAAATATGAAGGCAACTCTAAATTTTCCATAAAAATTTGTGTATTTTAGTACAATTTCATAGTAGTGATTGACAAGTAAAATATTTTCTCCTGTGTTTTAAACAATCCTTTAGAATATTCTCACCTCAAAAAATTTTTTCATCACAAAAGATTTGTCATCTTAAAAAATATTTTTTACCTCCATAATTTTACTCTAACATTTTTACTTTTACATTTTACAGTGAGAACTTTTTTTAAGACGTTAGTGGAGGGTATTCAAAAATTCGGCACATCCGAATTTAAGCCTTTTTTACTTTTTTTTATCTGAAATGCCAATATATTTCTTTTTCCTTTAAAAACTCTTCAGATATCTGAATTTTTTACAAAATAGTGACCACAAATCTTAAATTTTTAAAAGCGCTTTGGTGATTATATATTTTAAACAAGTAAAAAAGGCTTAAATTCGGATGTGCCGAATCTTTGAATACCCTCCACCAATATCCTAAAGCAAATGTTCTCTACTGTTTTTGATACAAATAATGTAAAAAACTTTTGAAGTAAAATTAGGGAGGTGAAAAACTTTTTTGGATGCGAAAACAAATTTTTTGGTGTAAAAAAATTTTGTGATGAAAAAATTTGTTTGAGGTGAAAAAAATTTTTTGTGGTGAAAAAAATTTTAGTGAAATTGAAAACTTTTTTAAAATAATTTGAAAATCTTTTCTTAACGCTGCTTGTGAACTGAAGCTAAGCTAAACAAATTATTCTGTCATTTTGATAGGTTTCGAAAATTTCTTCTTATGTGAGCGGATACTTGACATTATAGAAATACAATTTTAAAAAAAATTATAAACAAAAAATATAAAAAAGGAAATAAATTAAAATTTCTCTATATTCAAAGTTAAACATTTTGAGGGTGTGTGTGAAAAGGTAGCACAGTATGCTTCTTGGTAAATTTTTAACAGTTTTGAAGTAAATAAAATTTCACTAGCTCACAGGGCTAGTATAATTTTTAATATTGTGGGCGTTGTGGTGTAATGGTTAGCGCGATGGACTGTTACACAGAAGGTTGCAGGTTCAATTCCTTGCGACGGCAACATTAATTTAGAATAAATAATATGTGTGATTTTTTTTTCCTCCTATCTATCCAAAGAAAGAAACACATTACGAGTAATAAGTAGGAAAAATTTCCTGAGTGTTGCTTGAAATTTTAAAATTTAAAAGTTTCTAAAAGCAAAAGGAAAACAAAACAAAAAAATAAATGTGATTATAGAGCAATTCCATATGAAAGCGATCACCTTTTGGACGACCCCTCTCCGATTTTAAAATAAATAGTCTCAATCGATTGCCCAGCAAAAAATAATGTACCTACATATTTTTTTTTTATAGTGACTGGTTAAGTGGTGGTGTACACCACTGTCATGTGACAAAATTGAAGAATTCTTCATAAGGGACCTCATTGAAAGTTGTTTTAAAGCGATCGCAACGAGTGATAGCTTGTTGGAAAGGTATTGAATCAGGCTTTAATTGAAAAATAAAATTTTCCTAATTTTTCTCAGAAATTTACCCTTTTTCCCATGAAAATTAAATTTTCCTATGAAAATTAAATTTTTCGATTTTCCACAGAAGCTCCTAAATTTTCCGGCTAATTTTATTTTTTTTGGATTCCTCATAATTTTTGCTTTAAGAATCAGCAATAAAAAAATGGGACCCGACTCCTTGTTTGGACAGGAGAAGAGCATTTAAGAGACCACCTTGTTCTCATTGTTTTTATATTTTTTATAATTGAATTATTTTTAATTATTTAACATTATTTTATTTTATTATTAAAAATACATTTTAAAAATTATTTTACAGTTAAAAATACATTTATGAAAAAAAAAATCTTTCTTATTTTGCTGCTTATACTTAATTACAATATTTATTAAAAATTTCAATTGTCTTGGCATCATTATAAAATTAAAGTAACTTTAAATTTAGCACGTCGCAGACGAAGAGTACCGCTTTACATTAATTGACATATCAGAAATATTTGGTATGAAGCAATGAAACTTTTGCGTTCCAGTTATAGTTTTGACATTATTATATCTGTTTTGAAGTCGTCGCTCCATGGCATCGTGTTCTTTTTGAGTGCATAAAACTGCGTTAATGGCAATTTCCTTGCTTTGAATCCACGAAAACAAATGTTGTACATTTAAGATCTGGTCATTATATGGCCTTGGCAAACTTGCTTTAGTCGCCATGCGTTTTAGGGTTCCCCCTAACGCATCGCATGGGCCCTTACCGTGGGACGTCGCAAAAAAGTGCCACTCGACCTTGCAGTTTTGTTCTTCTTCAATTATGCAAAGATTGTAAAAATTTTTTTTATTCTTGTACTGAGAAGCCGCGCCATCTGAGAAAAACGTTACTTTGTCGATTGCATCGAATTTTGATCTTAAGCCTTTGACAAAGTATCTCATTATATTCTTTGTGCTAAGTTGCAGGCAATGGGTTTTCATTCAAATATTTTAGATTGGTTAAAATCGTATTTATCAAATAGAACTTGTAAAGTTGTAGTTGATGCTTTTGAATCTTCGCCATACTTGCAAACATCTGGTATCCCTCAGGGTAGTATTTTAGGCCCGCTTTTATTTAATTTGTTCATTAATGATGTGACAAATTGTTTTTCTAAAGCCAATTTTATTATTTATGCGGATGATTAAAAATATTTCATAAAGTATGCTCCATTGCTGATGTTTTGGATATGCAAAATGAATTAAATAATCTCCTTAACTGGTGTGAGCTCAATTGCCTTTATTTAAATTTATCGAAATGCTTTCACGTTTCTTACTCCCGATCTCGAAATCCAATTCGATCAGTTTTTAGGTTGGGGAATTATATTTTGGAGAAAACTGACACAATTACTGATTTAGGTGTTGTTTTTGATTCCACCTTGTCATTTATTCCACATATTAATTACATAATTCCGAAAGCTTATGCAATGCTTGCATTCATTAGGAGAAGTTGTTCCGATTTTTCTGATCCCAATACGTTAAGATTGGTATACACTTCATATGTCAGATCGAAATTGGAGTATGCATCTGTAGTATGGAGTCCATATTGTAGAATTCATATCTCTCGTATTAAAAGGGTGCAACGAATATTTCTTAAATATGCACTTTCATCGTTTACGTTTGATAACCCTTTACCTTCTTATAGGTCAAAGAGTTTATTTTTAGGTTTAGAAACGTTAGAAAATCGACGTAGATTTCAATCTGCATTACTTATATATGATATAGTTACTGGGAGAATTGACTGTCCTAAGCTGTTATCACTGATATCGTTTTATGTGCCACGTAGAATACTTCGCTATAAGCATTATATTTTCAACATCCCTTTTCATCGCACTAACTATGCCCAAAATAGTATTTTAAATCGAGCGTGTAATGATATAAATTCTATAAATGAGATTGCTTTCAATAAAAATCCAAACCATGTCATTGAATTTTGCACTTCGAAAGAAACCTTTAAATTATTACTTTTTGAATTTTTTAATTTGTAATTTTTTTTTTAACTATAATACATGTTGTATCTAGTCTGTAAGGAAATTTTATATATTCCATTGACTTAATAAACTGAAATAATAATAATTCAAACAGTTTCATTTGAAATAAATAAACGGACACATAATTATGAGCTAAACTCTCCGCGACAACAACAAGGCTTACGGTCTGTAGTTCGTTATCTTCGTTTTTGAAATAAATGCAAAAAGGATACACCGTGCACTGGTCGTTTGCCCAGTGATAAGCCTGAATTTCATCCTGAACGAGAAAAGTGTAATTCTCGGCAAAGTCGCTTATCACAATGAATTCATTTTGGGCTAATTTCTCCTTACTTTCCTTTAGAAACTTCGATTGCATCTCGGATATGAAATGGTGCGCCTTCAGTTCATTCAACTTGAATCCGAATTCCTCGATGAATTCCGGAATCTGCTTTACCACGGTCTCAAGGGAACATCTGCCGCTGCTAATTATCCACTGTTTGAAATACACCTCCTGAATGAACAGCTGTTCAAACTTTTCCGCCAAATATTGCTCTAGCTCGTCAATCTTCGGACAATTGTCGCATTTGGACAGATGACAATTTTTCGTGGGGTATGCGCACAACGACTTCGACAGGAGGTCCCTATATGTTTCAATTTCACCGTGAAATACTTTCAATTTCTTGCATGGAAAGAACATTAATTTGATGTTTTGATGAAACATGCAAACGCAGACTGAATGCGTTCCGTGCCTGTCTAATGCCAGCACGCATTCTTTTGGTCGTAGGATGGCAAACTTAGAAAATCCCACTTTTTCTGCTGGGTATTTCTCTTTGAACTGATGGTATGCTTCGGATAGATTACATAATAATAATCTGCGCTGCTTGTGTACTTTTTCTCCATCTTCACGTGTGATAACATAGTCACGTGTACCTGGGCAGGCGCGGCTGTTGTCATCATTGCAGTAAAAATCTTGAATCAATTTCACCGTTGCTTCGCTGAGGGTCCTTGAGCCAAATTTCTTGGTGGGAGTCGCCAATATGCCCTTAATTCTTTGCTTCTTCTCGCGATGTAAAAAGATGTTTGAAACTGTTCAGAAATCTTGCGTATAGACCATGATTGAGGCAGCACAGATAAAATGAGATATTTCTCCGGAAAAGTGGTCGCTAAATTGAATTTTCTTTTCAACTGCTCAATCATTTGTTTGCCGTCATCAACGTCATCTGCTTGACTGCATTCGTTATCAGAGCCTTCATCAAATATTGTCGCGATTGCACTCATAACCTTGCCTTTTTTATCTTTCCTGTATTTTTCACTTCGCAACTTTCTTTTTCTAATAGGCGTTTCACCTAAAGTGGTAATAGCCTCATTCAAAGGACTCAAAGACATATTGACCATCGGAATGTCTGCCTCACTATCAGATGAAACATTTTGTTCAATTGTCATTTCACTCTCGGATTGTGGTTGCATTTGTTTCAATGCATTTGCTTGTTGAGACAAATCGATTTTACACTTGGGGCAAATGAATTGTGCTTCTTCACCGTATTGTATATTTAATTCATTCATGTATCGCTTCGAAACACCAGTTAATTTTAATACTTTTATCTTTTTCGAACGATGTCCACTCTTGTTAAACGGATTGCAGCAAAATTTATTCATTTTACTTTAAATTGTCTTTACAGCTTCACTCTTTACTTTACAAAAAAAAACACTTTAACACTTTCACGTTTAGTATTCAACTGAAATTTGACTCAGAGTGTGTGAAGTATTTATATTTATTTTTTGGTAAAAAATAGGTAAAAAAAAAAATAAGCGATATTTGCTTTTCTTTAATAGGAAAATTTGCGTGAACTACTGGTCATAAAATGTTTTTTAAAGAGGGACTTAATTGGTTACTGCCAATAAGCCGACCACAGGTCATAAAATGTTTTGTAAATTTTTTAAATTACCAGGTAATAAATATTTCGCCATATTTATGGAAAATCCGTGTTTTATGACTTGTTTCTGCACGTGTCATTTTAGGCGAAATATTTATTACCTGGTAATTTAAAAAATTTACAAAACATTTTATGACCTGTAGCCTCAGTCGGGTTTGGTGTGCCATTACATGCCACTGCTGCTATTATCCATGGATTTATGGCCGATCTTGTGAAGGCAGGCAGACCATATTCACTACACACTCAACTTGGGGCTCTTAAAAAAATACCTTTCCAACGAGCTATCACTCGTTGCGATCGCTTTAGTAGTTTTTTTTTTAAAACAACTTTCAATGAGGTCCCTTATGAAGAATTCTTCAATTTTGTCAGATGACAGTGGTGTACACCACCACTAAACCAGTCACTATAAAAAAAAAAATATGTAGGTACATTATTTTTTGCTGGGCAATCGATTGAGACTATTTATTTTAAAATCGGTGAGGGGTCGTCCAAAAATTTGCCAATTTTGATCGTTTTCATATGGAATTGCTCTATATTGTTACGATTTTACCTCCTTATAAAAATTACAGAAAAACATATTAATAGCACACTTTATTTACACGATGTAGATAGACTTAACGTTAGCCACACTTTAGTTCTTGACACTCCAGCGTTTTATTTTATAAGCTGAACTGCTTTGCCACCTTGCTGGCGTTTTTATATATGCGGGTTAAAATACCTAGAAAATGGCAGCACCGTCTGGAAGCTGCATACTGGCAACTTTGAGAATGTTCTTTTACAGTTTGACATAAGAAGCATTAGCTATGGTGAAGGGTTGCCACTTAATTGTTTTGTATTTCAGGGCTAACATATGGGGTTTCACACACACCCTGAGTATTTAAAAAATTCACAACACATTTAGCACAGACTAGCTACCAATGACATATGCCAAACAAGAATTCTCTAACCGTATCATTATTTTGAGATTGCAGTGATTTGCAAAATTAGATAGAAAAAAAACTCCATTGTATGGCACATATAGTATTATATATCCTTTTACTCATTTTCTAGCCGCCTTTTTGATTCAATCAGCTGTTTTCTGGCTGTGGCATTCAGTTTCAAATAATTTAGTTAAAAAAACATCTACTCCTTAATCTAGAAATTAAAAATTTTTGTGTATGAGGGAGGAAACACAAGTGATAAATTGAGATTTAGCTTTTTTTAAATATTTTACTTTTGGTGAATAAATTTAGGTTTGTGGCAACTTCTAGTGAAATATGGAACATCACAGATTCACGAAATATTTTAACCCTTTAAACGCCCGTTTTTAGATACTTTGTTTCGCATTTTTTGAAAAAGTACTAAAAGGACCAACGAAATGGCAGATATAGGATTAAAACGTTCCAAAAAATTCCTCATTAAATTTTATTGTGGTTATTCAGGCACGGATAAACTTTTATATTGTTTTTTAGTTATATTTGGAAAAAAAATTTAAATTTTAAACTGCAATAAATTTTGACTATACCCACACCATTTTAGGTGGGTCTAATAGATTCATCTGGCACAGGCTTATAGGATTATCCACACCTGAATATAGTGTTCCACAGTATTATTAAAGAAATGCTGGACTTATATGTAGAATACTGTATTTTGTATGTACCCCATTTCATTTAACGAATGAGCTTTTTAATGTCAATGTTTTTTAAGCTTATAAATATTGTAAAAATTTACTATTTTTAAAGATAAAGATACTGCAGTAGATAAAGAAATTTATTTAACAAATACTAAAATTGTATGTACACTATTTAAATATATGATTCATTTTATTTTGATCCACTTCATGTCGATTTCCAAAAAAAGAACCAACTAAAAATATTTTTCTTTTTGTATTCATTCACTGCGAGTCGTCTAGAGTAAGTAGAACTATTAAGTTTATTTCAAATACATTTTTTTTCTAATACACTTTGTAAGTTCAAACATTTATAAATATTTTGAAAACTATCATTACCTATAGCACAATATTAGTAAATTTTTTTCTGTTAAAATTATTCCCAAATTAGAAAACTTTTTCAAAACTTTTTTCTTCGCTATGTATTGTGTTATTTTAAAACTAGTATTTTATTATTTTTCTTGTGAACATCACAGATAAAAATAAAAAAATAAAATAAAAACGTAGACACATGTGTCACTTGGTACTAAAAATACACTCATATAAAAATGTGTGTATTCATATTTGTAAAGCTTATAAAAATTTGTAAATTTTTAAAAGTTTTCTTGTTTTTTTAAATATCATAGAACTCTCAATTCAGTGATAAAATTCTGACTACAGAAAAATATTTCGTGAGTAAAAAGTGTATAATTTTATTTTCTAAAACTATATTTCTCTTTTGAAGGCAAATTTTGTAAAGCCATTAAGGCAGCCATCACTTCGTTCTTTTTTTGTTGGCAGTTTTAACCTAACTGTCGGTTAAACACGAACAACGACCATGTCCACACACTAGAGCAATAAATAATCACTTGGCGTTCTAATATTACATGGTATTCGACACTGATATTTTTTTTTTAACTGCGTAATCACACACACGAGCAATTTTAAATGAACACGTTTAAATCAAGCTGTGACATATATTTTTGAACGTGTTCAAGAGGACGGTTTTTGGCCAGAAACCGACTGTTTTACTCGTACGGTTAAATCTCATTTATAATAATATTTTTTTTTTTTTAAATCAGGTTTTTATTTTTTATTCAGTTCAATTTCTTCGACCTTTTTAATACAAATTCCAGATAGTAACTATTCAAGCTCAAGGTCTATTTTATTATTATCTGGAGTTTTTATTTTTTGTAATTTTTATAGGAAAAGTTTATTATAATTTTTGTAGAAAATTGAATATAGACTTATTTTTTTAATACATCGATGGCCATAAGTTAAATATTCGTAACTATCTCTTCTTCATCATGAGAAAAAAATGTCAAATGTTAATAGTCATTAGTCGTAAGGCCTAGACTCACAATGTATTTTCCGTTACCGACTGTAGTTTATTTAAAAAGTAATACGTAAAGTTTGTTTCTAAACGAAGAATCAATTTAAATCAGATATATAACAGGAATTCTTGGAAAGATAACAGAAAATTCAGTATATAATGTAAGGAACTCATTACAATTTAAGGATAAAATTAAGGGAATCACGATACAGAATGAGGAAAAGTTAATTTCATTAGATGTAGTATCCTTATTCCCTAGTATTCCTATAAATGTAGCCTTAAGTATTATAGAGGTAAAATGGAATATAATTAAAGAACATACGACTATTGAAAAGGAATTATTTTTAAGAATTCTCAAATTTTGCATAGATGATAGTAGATATTTTCAATATAATAAGAAACTATATTCTCAATAAAAAGGATTACCTATGGGTTCTCCAGCTTCTCCAGTTGTAGCAGATATATTTATGGAGGAACTACTTGATAAATGTATTAGAAGATTATCTATTAAACCAAAGATTATAACGAAATATGTAGATGATTTATTTTGTTTTATTTCAGAATGTGAAATAGAAAATATTTTGAACATATTTAATTCATTTCACCAGGATATTACATTTACAATTGAAAGGGAATATGATCGTAAACTTCAATATTTAGACACATTAGTAATAAGAAAGGAGAATAACTTGTTAGTAGATTGGTACCAAAAACCAATTTCTTCGGGTAGAATTATTAATTATTATTCAAAACATCCGAGAAGAGTTATTATAAATACTGCCAAAAATTTTATAGATAAAGTTTTAAATATTAGTGATATAGTTTTTCATAGAAATAATAAAATAAGAATTAGTAATATTTTAGAGGATAATAATTTCCCAAGGGAATTGATTTATAAATTGATTGGTCAGTACAATGGACATAGGGAAGGCAGTGTGAATATAGTTACTGAACCTAAGATTTACAAGTCTTTAACTTATGTACCAATGATTTCTGAACGATTTGAAAATTCTAATATTTATGACATCAATAATTATAGGATGGCTCATAGAACATATAATACATTAGATAGATTATTTAGTAAAATGAAAGATAGGACAGAGAAATTAGATAAATCTAATATTATTTACAAGATACCTTGCAGGGGTAAGGATAATGAAATATGTAGTAAAGTATATATAGGTACCACAAAGAACAAATTAAAAACTAGATTAGCAGGACATAGATCTGATCAGAAATATTGGAATACAGCTTCTCAGAAAACTGCATTATCATCACATTGTGCCACTCTTAACCATACACCAGATTTTGAAAATACAACAGTTTTAAATACAGAAACAAACTACAAAAGACGCTTCATGATAGAAATGTTACAAATTATCAACACACCAATAGAACAAAGAATTAATTTTAAAACAGATACAGACAATGTAGCTCAGAATTACAAACATTTAATTTATAAGGTTCATAAAAATGTAATAGAATAACTTTTGTTTCCTGTGTTTAATTTTTAATATTTTTTAAAATTGGCAATTTTATTGTTTCATTAATTTTGATTTGTTAAAAAATTTGTTTAAAATTAAAAAACAAAAAATCCCTGAAGAAGCTATCCATTGAGATAGCGAAATATTGGATAACAAATAAATAATTTTGTATAAAATAGACCTTAAGCTTGAATACTTTTTACCTGGAATTTGTATTAAAAAGGTCGAAGAAATTGAACTGAATAATTCATAGAAATATATTTTTTTACTATTTGAATCAGTCATTCAAAAAACAAACTATAAAAATTTACAAACATTCAGTAGGAGTTGATATTTTCTGTTAAATGTAAATTTTTATGTTTTCTGTTTTTAAAAATATAAATTCATATAATTCCTGATTGTTTTATTTGTACCAAAATAGTTTGTTTATATACAAAATTATTTCAATAAAAATTACAACAAATTATTCAAATATAATACACACAAAAAATAAAAATATATGTGTTACATCTGTGTGTGTTGTGTTTTGTAACATTACATTGTAACGAGACGTTCCAAATAACCTACTTATTCATATACCTAATAGGGTACCCATAACCAATATTCAATTCTAGTAATTCTTATTCAGTTGGCAAAATTTATTACATATAGTGTCAAAGTTTAGAGGCCAAAAGGGCGGACTAGGATCCAGTGGGTGTTCGAGTTATACATCGCCTAGCAGCCGAAGTATAACTTGTAAGCCAACCAGATACTCGTTTCCCCGATCTAACAAGACTCACCTGCCGATTATTCTCGTGTGTTACTTAAAGTTATTAACTAATCATAGTTGGAACCTTTTCCCGATCTAACCCGACTCACCTGCCAATTATTTCCGTGAGTCACGTAAGCATAGTAAACTTAGTTAGAACCGATTCAACCCCTCTCACATGCCGATTATTCTCGTGAGTCATGTAATCGTAGTTAGAACCGATTTAACCCGAATCAACTGCCGATTTTCCTCGTGAGTCACTTAGACTTATCAAGTAATTATAGTTAGAACCTTTTTCCGATCTAACCCGACTCACCTGCCCAATATTCTCGTGAGTTATTTACAAATGTTTCCTAATCGTAGAAAAAACCAATTATTCTCGTGAGTTAGGAATATTTACCAAACCTTTTCGTTCGCATTTCACGAATTAGCCACACTCACTTTCGGGTTACTTCAGACCCCCTGCTATAACTCTAACAGAAACTTGTCTATGCCATAAATCGTTTTCCGTTCTCGTCACCTACGGAAACGATTATACTAATCATTAAAGGAAGCAGACCTTTAATAGACCCAACCACCCCTGAGTTTTCCCTGGCTGGAAAACAAAACTGCATTACAACATAAAAAAAAATTCAATTTGAAAAAAAACCACAAAAATCGTTTTTTGATGGTTATTTTAAACTACTTTCGATTGCTTTTACTACTTATGTCGATTATTAAACAACCCAGGTAAAAATAAAAATATATGATCATGTATTCTCACATATTGTTTAATTTATGTACGTATATGAATTATATATGAAAGTATGTGACATTTATGGAGGCATATATTTATCTATGCATGCTAAAAGTACACCCATTTTTGAAAATATATGGACTCATAAATGTAATTTTATGCCATATACTTTTCCATTAATGATAATATGTTATCTCAGATTTTATTTATTTTTTAATTTATTTGTTTGATTTAAACTTCAAATTGACAATGTCACAATTTTTATATTTATTTATTTTGAAGTTTTTAATATTCTTATATAATTTTTATGAGAATTTATTGTGTCAAAAAATTTATATTTATTTGTTCTGTATTGTTCAAAATTTTTTGTATGATTTATTTTATTTGTTGAAGAAAATATTTAAATAATGTGATACATGGAGCTTGATATGTTATAGTTTGATGAGATTTGGTAAGTTTGCGGTTAAGATTCTTTACAATAAATTTATGTCTTTTACAATTTCAGTACTTATCAAATCCTGTTTTAAGATGAATGGCGCTGTACTTTTTGGGGTAAAACGTAGTTCATGATATTAAAAAAATGTCCGCTGAGAGGCCAAAGTCTAGGCCGTTATTCTTCTATTTGTTTGTGTTAAAAAGCAGGATAAAAAGTTTCGCACTTTCTCGGTAAATAAAATGATTGGATAAAGCCAAAGTTCTAAAGAAGAATACATAACTATAAACTCCAGATTTGATTTGTTCGTTTATTTATTTAATACGTCAAGAAAAACCGTGATGTTTTTATTTTAATTGTAGATTTTTGTATGTAAATTAAAATACATTTTTTATTTAAAAGAAAATTTAATACAAAAAACCCTGACAATTTTTACTTAAAAAATTAAAAATAATTCTTTAAATGGCAAAAATATATGAAAACCAGAAACATATACAAATGTATGAATAGAAATATGTCATTATTTACCTTCATGCATGATCATAAATCTACATATTACCTCAATTTTCGTTAATATTCATGTATGGAATCATATATGATCACCATACATAAACATACATGAACATATATGATTATTTTTAACCGGGAATTATTGAAAGTAAACAACAAAATGGGCTGAATATAATGAAAAATCAGTAGTCCTCTTTTCGATTGTATTTTCGATTATTTTTAATGAAATAATATTGTAAGTGTATTTAAAAAAACTTCAGTTACCTGATGTCAACTTCATAACAACAATATGCAATTTTTTGTTGTATTTTTACACACGTAGGTGCTCCAAAGTAGAATATCCTAGACAATCACACGTAGAATCATGTTGCTTTATTGGTAAATAGTAAATATTTTTTAAGCATTTTTTTTGAGTGTATTGTACCACATACACTTACATGTGTATGTATTTATATTATTTCTATAGTTAATGATAGCATTACAATAACTTTTTTTGTCAGTTGTTGTATTACAATACACTTATTCTAGATACTAGAACAACAACAATGCACAAACTACCATGAAAGTGCACTTTTAAAAATACGACTCAACAAAAAAAAAAAAAAAAAGTTTTCAAAAAACTTACTACTACTGAAAAAACTTTTAAGTTCACAATTGTATACTTGCAAATGTTATTGTTGTACTTTTCAAGTTTATTAAAAGGGACAAAAATTCGGTGTACATCTTCTACCTACAACAATGTTAAATTCGAACAAAAGTTATATAAAGTGCACATTTAGTATGAATGATTCATGATTTCTAAATTTGCATAAAGTGGAAAGATTTTTAATTGAAAGAAATTGTAATAAGCCAATTCTGATAAATATTTTTGCTTAAGAAAAAAGTTTATAAAATTTTTAATAAAAAAAAAATTGCCCAAAAAGAGGAACTTTATGCCAACAGAAACATAAAAATATACTTAGCATTTTTTAACAGTACAATGGTAAATTATAAAATAAAGTTTAAATTTGAAAAAAATGAGTATTCAAAATACTAATTAAAGTTGAAAGGTTTAATTGTTGAAATTAAGTAACTGATATACAATAACCTTGGATTACACAAAATTGTTCTTAATGAGTTGAAATCATATGTCGTTTTAACAATGCGTGAACTTTATATGTATTACAAATTCCACATTAATTATACGTCATGTAGTACACATGCGTGTGAGGCATTACATACCAATTGAACGGCTGCAGGAACAAGTATACGATATCGTATCAAAATAAAACTTACAGTAGTTTTTTGTCCTATGTGAAACGAATAAAAAATGGAACAACTTTTTAAATTTTCCCAAAAAGTGGGCAAAGAAGGCGTGGTGAAATTATTGACCAATTTAACAAATTCTAAAATAACTTCATTACCCAGCCCAAATCACTGGAGCTAGGATGCTGAAATTTGGATATATCACTGATAGGAAAATCCTTACGGGGAGGTCAAAAAGGGAAAAAATTACCTTAAAAATAATCTTGAAATTTAAAGGACGAGTGGAATTGAAACACTAATATCGGAAAATAGAACGGTGAACGTGTGAAATTGAAAGGGGAACGAAATGGAAACTTAAAGGAATGTGTTAAGGGAAACGGAATGTAATGTGGAACGAGTGAAATAAAACAGTTGACATAAGAAAAGGAGTGAAATTAAATCACTAAACACAATTAACAAAACGGAGTGGAGCGAGCCGAGATTTTAATATATATATATATATATATATAAAGGAATAGGGAAATTGACTCACTGACGAATTAACTTACTAATCTCGCCTAGAAACTAAATATGGTACAAAAAGGGGGTTAAAAACTGGAAAAATTTTCTCTTTGAAGGCCTGTCAAACCCGCTTTTGCTAAAAACATAATATTTGAAACAAATATATGTTTCCTGGAGTATGGCCAAATTAACAAATAAAATACTTCTTGGAATTTTCGCCATGAGGAAAAGTGCCGTATTTAATTATCTGCTCAAACCGCTTTGTCTAGAAACTTGATATTAAAAGAATGAGTGAAATTGAAACACTTAAACTGGTGCAAATAGAATAGAAAAACATTCGTAAAATAAACCAATAACATTTTAATTTCATAAAATAAATCAAAATAAAAATAAAATGGAATAGTGAACTAAAAAATTTAAACACTAGACCAGCCCTGCAGCTACATGATCAAGTTTTTCTTTCAAGTTTTTTACACATACTGCTTGTCAAAATTCATTAGAATTAAATAGCTGTGACGTAGGCTGCACGAAAATTGAAAGCAATTTTACTTTTCAAGTTGTCATCGTCAATTTTTATAAATGATATTTATTTTTTTATGATAATTCTATTAAATATTCTAATTGCGGCTGAATATTTGTTAAAAAATTGTTGACTAAATATTTATAGAAAGAAAAACATAAAATAGTTTAAAAGAAGTGCATTCAGCTGTTTTCTTGACCGTAAATTGACACACTCAACTTGAAAGAGAATTAAAAAAGTATGATTGTATTAGTATGAGTGTATTAGTAAAAAATTATGAGTGTATTAAAACTTGAAAGGCAAAACGATATCGCGTAACCCCCCAAGTAAGGGAATGAAATGGAATGGGGAACATTTGAAATTTAATTTCTAAACACAGGAAAAAAAAATGGCATGTAGCGTACCTGGATTTAAGTGATAAATGTCGATTTAAACATTTTTTCTGTTTAAACGATTTTTCTCTATTTTTACGTTTTTCGATAACTTATCTGTAAATTTTTGTCAATTGGTGCATTATTAATAGAAGTAAAATTTAAGCGATTGTTATTATTAATAATTATGTTCATTCTTAACATTGACAAATAAAATTTGAACACTCAGTCTTAACTGTATTAAGACTGACTGTCACAACTCGTCACTAGCAGAACTTGGCACGTTAGTGTAAAAGATAAATAGATTTATCCCAAAATCAGTCAATTATCTTAGGAACACTAAAAGGTATGACAAATACAATGTTGATTACACGTATTGTTACCATTTTAACTTTAAAAATCGTAGATTTATTTTCTTCTCAATTATGTATGGTCATGTATGGTGTCATGTATGAGCATATATGGTTTCATGTATGAACATATATGAACATATATCATGTATGTAAGCATATATGGGCAAATACATTCAATGAAAAAGTTCATACATGGTAATATATGACAACATATATGGCAATATATGATTATATATTGCATATATTTGTCTCTATATATTAATTCGTATATGCCACATATTGGTATCTATGAATACATATATTATCAGATATGGCCATATATGAAGGTAACATTGTCTTCAATTGAAATCCTTGATCTACAGAATTTAAGATCCAGTTCGAATTCTTAATCGAAAATAAGAAATAAGAAGGACATACCACGCCTAGCGGAATAACATGGAACCAAAAAAAAAACAAAATAAAATACTTTGACCAGGCATATTTCAAAGATCTTTAATAGAGATTTCAAAATGTTTGTTATTGAAGAAATATAAATTTTCAAAAAAGAAGCCATTTTGGCAAGACAGGCCAATCTCCGTACTCCTAAGGTAATGAGCGCCAAACGGTGAAATATAAATGATTAAATGTCAAAAAAAGATCAGTTGTTGGTGAGTATACACTACAATCAACTTTGTTCTTTTAACACCATTATTTTTTTTTTTAATTTTGTATGGAATATGATTAATAAAGAGGGTACAACAGAAAACCTTCGATATAAATGAAAACCTAAGCCAAAAAATTGGCAAACTTAAAACGGCTCCAAAAACAGCACGATTACTAAATAAAACTGTTTATAATAATATATGAACCCACATATGTGGCCATATATTACCATATATGCCCATTTTCACATGGGTTAGTTGGTTGAAATTTATATAGTAATTCTATATTCACGCAGAAATTTAATTTAACACAGTTACACAATTAATTAAATTAAACGCCAATTTTATTTTGCCTGGTTATTGTCGTATTGACGATATTTCTCAAACTGATGGCAAATCTCTGGGTGCTCATTTATAAATGCATGTGATAGCGACCTCTTGCGGAATATACTGGTGACAAAGAGTTGGTAGCCTGCATTGATTTTAGCTTTAGGGCTGCTATATGTTAATTTAGGTTTCCGCGGGTAAATGAAAATTTATGAATCGAATTTTTTTATAAGTATTAACAAGTTGTTCAATATTTATCTATGCCTAATTCTCCCAGTTTTCTATTACAATTTAAAATAATATTTTTTATTCATATTAGTTTTATAAATCATCAGTAAGGATGATATTTATAATCATTAGGATTATACTATGGTAATTTCAATAATTTCACAATGGACCGCATTGGTCTCCGGGTAGAAATGAGTTCCTTGGGCGTATAACACTTCTTAACCTAATTTCAAATAGGACAATAAATACTTTAAATTTGA
The DNA here is from genome assembly GCA_949748255.1 of Eustalomyia histrio. Classification (NCBI taxonomy): domain Eukaryota; kingdom Metazoa; phylum Arthropoda; class Insecta; order Diptera; family Anthomyiidae; genus Eustalomyia; species Eustalomyia histrio. The sequence continues at coordinate 60,547,644 of OX456523.1, read as the reverse complement.
CATTCATACAATAAATTTTTTTTAGCTGGACAGTTGGCTTGGCAAGCCTCATATATATTCAAATGAAAAGTGTTAATTTCTGTGCACATACATTTGAGCATAAATATTGACATACTTTTAACCTTATTAAAGATAAACACATGTTCATGAAATAATTTCGATAGATGAAAAATAACAAAGTCAGTCAAGACTGTATGATATCCTATATTAACCTAAATAAAATGCCCCACAAAAGTTTAGGTTCGACAATTTAATCGATCAAAATGATCTTGTATCCATGAAGGTTAACTAAATCTGATCCTTACTTAAAACTACTTTCTATGCAAAATTTTGATTTTTTTTTATATGTGTACTTGAGGTGAATATGTTATTTCCCTAATAGTTTCAAATATGAACCGGTTTAAACTAAATTTAATAGTTTAAATTTAAATGTGTAACGAATTTCTTTGTATTTGCGATATATTTCATACGAAACAAAAGTAAATTCAATTTCGAGTGGACATTTGTATAATCACAATGACCTGATTCCGATGAAAATGATAGAAAATTATTCTTGTACCATATTTCATCAAAATATCTCGAAGTGTACAGCCGGATGGACATTGCTAATTCGATTAAGGAGGTAGTTCTGAGACAATAAAAAGGTTGATTATGTCCTATATTTTCGGTTGTTACAAACATCCGCACAATCTCATAATACCTTGACCACGTAGTGCTTTAGTGTATAACTATCAATTTCATTTTATGTGATTAATTAATGGTTATTGTCTGTTAATTGATATTAAATTAGTACCAGGTGATATTTAAAAATATACCCAACTACAATGCTGTTAATATATTATTTTTACTGCTACAGAAATGACGTTGATTAAACGTATCATTAATAAAAGTATAAAACAATGCTTAAGTCTAAATAAAAATACAAATAAATTTTCCTTCTAATTAAGGACAAAACAAAAATCTTGTTTGAACTCTCACAAGGATTGTGTGTTCCCTTAGATTTCTATGAGATTTAAGTATGTATGTGATATTTGATTTAATTTGTGCCACAAAAACGCATAACTATGTGCTGACGCCTCTGTGACATATGAAAACAGGAATTGAAAAACATAGGGTTCTTCTGAAAAAATGTTCGGTGCTTCGAAATTTAATTCGAATGTCTCTTAATAAGCTATCAAGTCACACTATTCACAATTCACAATTTCGAATTAAGTTCATTTTCCATCTCAATCGCAGTGAACCACACGTAAGATTCATACAAAGAAGTATGAATCTTACAAGGCAGATATTTATAAGTCTTGGCCCCTGTTTTTAATTTTTTATTATCGGTTGTTTAGAAAACGAAAGGTATTTTTAATATCTACACTCAGAAAAAAAGTTAGTAAAAATACTTGTAAACAGTTTTGAATCCCAACTTACAATTTTTATTTTGTCGGTATTTACATTTTACAAATTACAAAATATTTAAAAAATTGTTGTTCCTAGTTTCAGAAATCATTTTACAAATTCTAAAAAACTGATTTGCTAAAATTATCACAAAAATTTACTAATTTTATACTTTTTTAAAATAAGTAAATATTATTAATATTAAAAAATTTTTTTTCTAATAATTAAAACTTATACTTACAAACCTAAATTGAATTAAAATCCTACATAATTTAAAAAAAGGAATCGGAAGTGAAAATACTTTTCACAACCGACAGATGTCCAAAAATAGGACATCTACTTAAAATAGCACTTAAGAGTTCTAAAAATCAGCAAATAAAACAATTAAAATGTGACCTTAAAATCCACAAAATTTACCAAAAATATATTTCAAAACAAAAACACTGTCCAACAGCATTTTTGGAACAGAATAGCGACCCTATAATTCTGAAAGGGTATGTTGAGTAGATCATTTTTGTAGAACAAACTTATGGTCCAGCACGTCTAAGTTTTTTTTACAGTGGGCCAAAGTTTTCATTTTTTGGTCGAAGGGTGCATTATACTTTATGAAAAAAATGCTGTAAGTTAATGTCTGAGAGAATTCTTATGGTCAGAGTTTCATTGTGGAATTGTATGAGGATTATTTTTGTGGAAGATCTTAACCCTCTAACTGGTCTCTTTATGGGTCAATTTGACCCTTTTTTCAAGAAAATCAAAAAATATCCTTTAAAAAAGGACATTTAAGGATTAAAATATTCTACAAAAATGTTTGCCGGAAAATTTCAGTGGGGGTCACCAAAGACACCATTGTTGTAAATAAAGACCCCCACCGAAATTTTCCGGCAAACATTTTCGTAGAATATTTTAATCCTTAAATGTCCTTTTTTAAAGGATATTTTTTGATTTTCTCGAAAAAAGGGTCAAATTGACCTATAAAGAGACCAGTTAGAGGGTTAAGATCTTCCACAAAAATTATCCTCATATAATTCCACAACTCTGACCATAAGAATTCTCTCAGACATTAACTTACAGCATTTTTTTCATATAGTATAATGCACCCTTCGACCAAAAAATGTCCTTACGAATTTTTATGATAATTTTATTGTACTAATATTAATAATATTTAGTAATTTTTGTTGCTGATTTTAGCAAACCGTTTTTTAATTTCACTTTACAAAATGTTTACTAAAATTTAGTAGCAGCTATTAATTTTTTCTACTAATTTCATTGTAGTACACGTAAGTAGACATGTGTTGCTAATATTAGCAAAAAATACAGCTGGGCCCAAATTAGCAAAATTTCCCGTAATAACAACAAAATTTTCAGTTATCATTACAGACGTTTTTCGGTGAGTGTATTCAATGTAAAAAAATAGGTATGATTGAAAAGTTCTTAAACGAAAAATTTCAGTTAAACTTCAAACCCATTTTTGGGCAAATACTGAATAACCATTGGCAATTAAAAAATAACGGTATTTTAAGGATAACAGTATTTAAGTTATTTCTGTAACGGTATTTTAAGGGTATCGTTTGTATTTCGGTATAAGTATTTTAAAGCCAACAATATTTTAGTTATTTCTGTTACGGTATTATAGGTATAAAAGTATTTCGCTTATTTCGGTAACCGTAGCGGTATTCAGCGTTTAGCGGTATTATTTGTCAATATTGGTATCAGTTAAAAATAATTGAAAATGTGGGGCTAATAAAGCTCTCGAAACTGGTTTCTAAAATTTTTTAATAAACCGGTTTTTGTATTTTTCGATAAGCCTGTTTTTTCTAACAAATAATTCTAGATTTACAAAAATGTTTGTGAAAATTTCAAGAAATCAATTTTTTGCATAATTAAAAAAATTACTACAACCAACAACTAGTTGTTTTTTTTAAACTTTCTGTAGGCAGGGTGTTCCAATTACAGATGTCTTTTTAAATCATATGTTATACTGATTCTGATATATATTTTTTCTGTCCAAAATATTGACTATCAGTCAGTCTCATACCTCCCTTGAACAACGTTGAGAAATATTGCTATCTTATTTCCAAAGTCAGTGCCCAAAATGTGCATTTATTGAAAATAATTTTTGGCCAAAATGAACCACCCAGCGCGCGTGCTGTACACAAGTTTTTGTAAAATTTTGTGAGACTGGACCTTGAGTGTTCTCCACTAGCAAGTCAGTCTCACAAGCGCGGGTTTTATCCATACAACTAAAACCCGAAGACCGGGTTTTTAAAAAGGTGTTTGTTTTAACATATTCGAAAACCTAATTTTTGCATAGCTCCTATACTTGACAACTCTAAGGGCTACCTTTAAATTCTCTATACGATTTAGCTCATTTTGCCATTTCGAGGCTTGGTTATATTATATTTCATTGTTGCACGGTGTATAATACATTATATTTAATTTTTTTTTACAAAATTGTTTATAGTTTCACAAACAGATATCTTTTTATTCCTTATGAAATTATAAAAAAAACTCCAAGAAATTATTCAAGTAAAACTAATTTTAAACTATTTTAAAATATAAAATATTGTAACTTTTTTAAAATACTTAGTCTTGGTAAATAAAATTAAATGTTATATTGTTTTATATATTTTTTTTTGTAGCAGTTCTTAATATTTTTACTTTACAAAACCTTTCATCTCTATTCAAAACTTTTTTGCTTAGAATTCTTTTAAAACTTTTTTAAATTTTGGTATAAATGTATGAGTGCATTGTAAACAATCATTCATCATATGTATGTATGTGTAAACATTACACTAAAAGGTTGTTTGATAAATTTTAACCCCAGAAGTTTGCGAAACATTTTCTGTTTCTATTACACAACTTGATTAAATTATTTTTTGCTAAAGCCGACATTTCTCATTTACATCTTTTGCAATATCGTTATAGGTGCCATCAGACTTATATTTCATTATATTATTACAAGTTTCAATCTTTGTTTGTGTATGTTATTATTATTTTGAAACTTGAAAATATTTACTAAGTGAATGATATATCGATTTTATTATAAGTTTTTAAATTTATCAAAACCTCTACATAATTTTGTTCATATTCAATGTTTACCTGGTTTGTTGTTTACTGAAATGTTGTAAATAAACAAACATACTGCAAAATTTTTTTTTTCATATTTTTGAACAAAGTTGTTGAAACATATTTTATGTTTTATATGTTAGCAAGATTTTTTATTTTTTTTTTAAAGTACTACAAAAAATGCAACTTTTCTATAAAAAAAAACTTTGTTTGCTCTATACTCTGTTAGGTTATTGTTTTTGATATTTTTTATATCTTTTCATTTTATGATATTTTGTAATGATAGTTTAAAAAGTCATACAGTTTTTTTTGTAGTTTTAATACAATTTTTAGAATAAATGTGCTTAAGTAAAAAGTGATGTTTTTAAATTTATTAACTAAATTCTCACTCACATGTACAAGTACTTCTTTAAATTTTGTTTAACCCAGATTTTATATCGATTTATAAATAAAATGTGAGTTTATATAGTAATAAGTGTATATCAGTAAAAATTTCTTATAAATATTTAATAGGGAATAATGGAGATACATCATAGTACTTGATTTATCAGAATATTCAATTCAATTTTTTAGTGTAAAAAACACTCTTTTTCGCTTTGCTAATTTTGTATTATTTGCATTTGAATAAATAGCGTACTGTCATCACCAGATATCCATAGGTCGCTGTACTTAAGTGTTATAGATTCTAAGACCCAACTTGAAATGCAAACAAATTTAAAAACTGAATTAAGCCCCAAAGACATTACAAGTGTCGATTCGCTTTATTCGCATTCAATAATTGGATACTAAGTGCAGGTCAGAGATGTTGTCTTAGGACAAATGGTACATTTTTTGAGTAAAGTGATTGTACACTCAAAAAAAAAAAAAAATTAACTAGGATTAAGAAAAATTAACTTCTTTGGAGGAAAAATTGAAATGAAAACGGCGCCAAACATAATTTTTACCAATATTTAATAAAATTTTCTTTGAAATTAAAAAACAAATTTTACTTAAAATTTGGTCAAAATTTCTAAATTATAGAAAAACTTTACTACTGAGAACTAAAGTTTTATTAGAAAACTACAAAATTTTCTCCTAATTAGTTCATACATCATCGAAAATTTTACTGTTAATTAGGAAATGTTTCCTTGGTTTTAAGAAAAATTTTTTTTTATTTAAGTTCATTAGATATTTTTTTACTAAAAACTAGGACTTAACTCCCTAAAAATAAGAAAATATTTTCTTGCATAGCACTTCTTTTAAGTCAAAATTATCTTTAAATTTGATAAAAATTTTCTAAATAATAAATATGAAACTGTTTATATGGTAAATGTAATATATTTCACTATTTATTTTAAAGTAATTTATACTTATTACACACCGCTCTTAACAAGTTTTTTGATATACATTTTTGTCTTTAAATTAAATTGAATTATTAATATAAAATGTTTTTTTTTTATTTTTTTTTTTTAAGCTAAAGATCTTTTTTTATAAAATTTCTTATTTTATTTTCGATATTTCGCTAACAATTTGTTAGCATCTTCAGGAAAACAAAATTTTAATATTTATAAAAGGTTGACAAACAAAAAAAAATATTTAATATTTAAATATAAAAAATATTTAACATTTAAATATATATTAAATTTTCAAAAAATTAAATTAACATTTAATCAAATAGAAGTGTTAATTTTATAAACAATATTTTCCTGCTAAAGATCGTAAAAAATATTTTCATATTGGCTTAATACTTTAGTTTATGAAATTGAACATAATAAATGTTGTTTATAAAATAAAATAACATTATGAAATTAAATTATTATAGTTATTAAAAACATATCTATACATTTAAGTTTCCTAATTTTTTACTAATTAAATATCTATAATTCTGAGCTAAATTTTCTGTGTCAGCTTTAAAGTTCATTCTCTGCGTCAAAGGTGTATTAATGATTTCTAACATTTCTAACATATAACGTTTTTTATAATTATTTTCTGTTCTTAATATTGAAACATTTTCAAAGTTAGGATGGTGATTTAATATAGAACAATGAGATGTCAATGCGGTTTTTTCCGAATTAATATTTCTATGTTTTTGGTCTGATTTATGTCCTGAAATTCTAGTTTTTAATTTATTCTTTGTCGTTCCTATATATACTTTATCACAATTTACCTGATCATTTCCCTGACAAGGTATCTTGTAAACTAAATTTGACATACTAAATAATTTCCCTAATGTATTAAAATTACGATGAGCTATTCTATATTTCTCCTTATCAAAGATGTTAGATCTCGCCAATCTCTCTGATAATCCAGGGACATATGTTAAAGATTTAAAAATTCGTGGATCAGTTATATATGCTCCATTTTGTGTTATCCTATTTCCATATTAACCTACTAATCTATAAGATAACTCAGTTGGAAAACCATTATCTCGTAATATATCTCTGATCTTTATAATGTTTCCTCTATGAAATTCTGCATCACTTATTGTCAATACTCTCTCTATAAAATTCTTAGCTGTGTTCATGATAATGTTCCTACTATGTTTAGAGTAATAATTAATTATTCTCCCTGATACAGTTGGTTTCTGATACCAATCCATTATTAATCTGTTGTCTCTCTTAATTATCAATGTATCCAAATATGGGAGTATCGAATAACTTTCTCTCTCCATTGTAAATTTAATGTTTTGATCAAAACTATTTAATGTTGTAAGCATGTTGTTAACTGCTAATTCTGGAATGATACAAAATAATACTTCGTCATTATCCTTGGTTTTACACTTAATTTCTCTATAGACTCATCTAGCAATTTCTCCATTATTATATCCGCAATAATTGGAGAAGCTGGAGATCCCATTGGAAGTCCCATTTGTTGTGTATATATATTCCTATTGTACTGAAAATATCTATTGTCCTCTATACAAAATTTTAAAAAACGTAAAAATAAAAATTTTTCCATCTCTGTATGTTGCATTATTACGTCCCACTTTTCTTCTATTGTACTCATTGCTAAATCAACTGGTATACTAGGAAATAGTGAAACAACATCAAATGAAACTAAAATCTCATAATTTTCTATATGTTGTACTCTAATTCTATCTTTAAATTGTAAAGAATTCTTAATATTGTATCTAGAAAATTTTGTTATCTCTTTAAGAATATTTACAATATATTTGCATAATTCGTAAGAAGGTGAATTAATAAAGGAACAAATAGGTCTTAATGGAAAGTCTTCCTTGTGAGTCTTCGGTAGTCCATATAACCTAGGTGCGATAGCAATGTTAGTCTTTAATCTATTTTTCTCATTACTCATCAAAATTCTTTTCTTAAATAATTCTTCAACCAAAATTGAATTATACTAAACTCATGTATTTTAAATATTAATGATAAACAAATTAAAAAAAAAATGTACTGCAGGATATCGTGAAACGTAATAAATTTTGACAAGGTCGGATCATTTTCGTAGTTAATTAACGGTTCTGCTTGAGAGGATTACAAAAAAGGACGCCCTAAGTGATACACGACATCTATGGCTAATAAACATTGTGGGTCATTTGTCTTCTTAAATTAACTTATTTAAGGAAATTGTTGCAAAAATACAAAATATCACACTTACATTTGTTGTTATTATTGGAAAATGGAAAAATGTCATATGTTTATTTTATGACTTTTTAGCTTAAATTTTAATTGACATATACACTCACCAAAAAAAGTCTGTAATGGCAACTGAAAATTTTGCTGTTATTACGGGAAATTTTGCTAATTTGAGCCCAGCGGCATTTTTTGCTAATCTTAGCAACACATGTCTGCTGACGTGTAGTACAATGAAACAAATAGAAAAATTAGTAGCCGCTACTAAATTTTAGTAAACTTTTTGTAAAGTGGAATTAAAAATCTGTTTGCTAAAATCAGCAAAAAAATTTACTAATTATTGTGAGTATTAGTAGAAAATTTTAATTAATTTTTTTTTTTTTTGAAAAGTATTTACACTTCCTATCACTTTTTTTAACCTATGAAGCATTTTAAGGCAATTTAAGTTTGTAAGTGTAAGTGTAAGTTTTAATTATTAGAAACAAAATTTCCTTCAATATCCATTTTTTTAAAATTAGTAATTTTTTTTTGCTAATTTCAGCAAATCGGTTTTCAAAAATTTGTAAAATGATTTTTTAAATTAGCAACTAAAATTTGTAAGTATTCTGTAAAAACTCTGTAATTTATAAAATGTAAATAGCAAAAAGATTTGCTAAATAATATTTTTTTACTAAAAATCAGTACAAAAATAGTAACGTGGGTTTGAAACCCGTTTACAAAAATTTCTACTAACTTTTTTTATATTATTAAGTGAAAAAAAGTAGTTTTACTGCCTTCGATAAATCTAAAGTTTGATAGGCGCAACGTCAATTATAGGAAAGCCATTATGCCGTAATGTAATAAAAATCTGCTTGCGATATTTTGTATTGTAGTCACCAAGCAATAGTATAACATAAAAACGCAAATTGGAAATTTTCTACCTTTTGCTGACAAAATTTTAAAATATATTTTAAGCTATTTAAGTTCAATATTTAAGACTATTAAGATTAGACATGGGCACGTGAGCCATTTTTGACTCACGAACCAAAAATTACATTTATTTACGACAATTTTTTTATGTGGTTACTTTAATTTGTTTGCTTTAATAATATTTTTTGTTCAAAGTTAGGAAAACTAACTAGTTTTTTTTTTATTGATAGTTTTTTTTTTTGGAAAAGAATATTAAAAATAATTTAAACGTTTTTCAACAAAAAAAAAACACATACCTCTTTATTATTTTTCAAAAATTAAAAAACTTTTACTTGTAAAAGAATATTTTCTTAAAATTTTTAAAACTAATCTGAACTAAGTTGCATATTAATTATCAGAAATAGTTCATCAGTTTCTAAATCCAAATAAATTTTTATTATTACATAGGAAAACATGTATTACTTTTTGTTTTTAATTGCCTAAACTAATTTTGAGAAAACAATTCTTAAAAACTAGAAAGTGGTAGACATAAAAACTGAATTAAGAAATGACTTTCTAAAATTTAGTTAATTTAACTACTCGCGAATAAAAATTAACACTCATTAAGTTCAAGTACTTTCTCATTTTAAGTTGAACACATTTTATGAACTAAATGGGAGTAAATTATGTTCTAAATTTTTCCTAACTTAACTTAATTTTATTACAGTTTAGTATTCAAATTTCTTAAAACGAAGATGTTTTTCTTTAAAATTGATCAATTTTTATTAAATATACTTGTTTTTTTTTTGTCTAAAATCAAGAAATATCATTTAAGAAAGGTATGAGCTATTTCTGAGTATATAAACTATTTCATTTTTACCCCAACATAGGATTTTTTTTTCATTTTAAGAAAATTGGATTGTTTGGAAATGTTGAATTAATTATTGGTTCATGTCTTTTTTTTAGTGTAACAATCATATAGACAATTGTAATTAATATTAGAATTAATTACTTAAGATTTTTTCAAAGTGCTTACAGGAAAAAGAATAAATCATTTTTTATTAAAGATATTAACGTACACAAGTTACAGACGGCCGCAGTTTCGTCCCATCCAAGGACTTGTCAGTGGTGTGTTTACAAACTATTTTAATAAAAAAAATTATTTAAATCATGTGGCTCTAGTTTCCCCACATAAATACACAATTCATATCAGAGCATAAAGGGTGGTCCAAAATACAAGTATATTTTTAAAAATTAAATAAAATTAACTAATTTTTTTTTTTATTATTGTTTTTTTATATTTTATTTAACCTTTTTCTTTTCAAAGAATTTTTGCTTACTACTTAGGAAATATTTGTTTGACAGACATTTTTTAAAATTTTGTATGTCTGCTTCTCGACAATGGCGTGCGAGTTTTCCGACCGCCAGATGCAGAAATTATGTGTGTTGACATAGCTGCCGAGATGAAAAAATTTATTTTAACTAAAATTCCATATCCGACTGGAGCTTCTAAAAGGCCCAAACTGAGAAGTCGTAACGAAATGGATCGTCACTAGCCTTCATTTCTTAGTCAAATGGACCTTGTAAGCGAATAATTCGCGATCTTTGTGTAAATTTTTAATTATGCTGGTGTGTGAAATGTCGAGTTGTTGAGGTTGATGGCGAGTCGATGTTCGGCCAAAACTTCTTCTCAATTAATGCAAAGTTTGGGCAACACAGCAGTCACTTTGGAAAAAAATTTGCAATATTTCCTAACGTTTTTCAAGCATAAATCGACTCATATTGGTCCGCGCAGGCATGATACTGAGTTAAAGTCAATATTTCGGATAGGAAAAAAATCTATCAGTATCAAAATAACTTATGATTGAAAAGTATACCTGCATTTGGGCCACCCTGTACATATCTTAAGAACGGAATTGTCAAATTTGAATACATATGTCCGTCAATAACACTAGTTTACAGAGATTTTTTGAACTGAGGGTATTTTTTGTGTTTTGATCTGTCTAATATAAAAAAAAAATTAACAGTTTTTTAGGATTTGCTTTTTTAAACTAATTTTTTTAAATTGTTTTTGTTTGCCATTAAAAAGAGGGAGCACACAAGATCAACTTGGTCACAGTGCAGGAGGACATACGACTTAACTTGGTTCAACGCAAATCGTAGCATTGCAGAAAAAAAAATATAAATATAATCTCTTCCTTCCACTTAAAATTTTTGGACAAAATTGAAACAGAAACGTTTTTTTTGCATTGGAGATACAATAACATTTTCTAAATTTTATTTGCAAACTAAAATTATTCCAATAATAACAAATATAAACTAAACGAGAATTTTCAAAAGTTCAACGAAATTTATAATTTTTTAAATAACTAACATAAATGAATAAATTATTTAGTTCAATTTCTTCGAACTTTTTAATACAAATTCCAGGTAATTAGTATTCAAGCTCAAGGCCTATTTTATACAAAATTATTAATTTTTCATCCAATATTTCGCTATCTCAATGGATAGCTTCTTCAGGGATTTTTTTTTTTGTTTTTTTGAAGAAGCTTTCCATTGAGATAGCGAAATATTGGATGAAAAATTAATAATTTTGTATAAAATAGGCCTTGAGCTTGAAAACTTATTACCTGGAATTTAACCTAAATTAACTTATTAAGCATAGTAAGTTGTTCGGGCTAAAAAACCGTTATACTCCATAAAAATAAATATTTTTCACGATCGTGAATTTCGGGTGAAAATTTCGTGCAATTCATTTTAACGTAAATTTAATATAAAGAACTAATATTTTTATAGTGAAAAAGTGACACTTAAGTATATTGTGATTGTATCATTTTTACAAAATAAAAAAATATATTAATTTTTAAGCACAGTTAGTTGTTCGGATACCACGTGAAAAAAGCTTTTTAACTATTTAATCTAAAAATTAATATAAACTAACAAAGAGTAGTGCTGTTGCACAGGAGGTTGCGTGTTCGATGCTCAGCGATGACAAAAACAACTCAGAAAAATTATGTATTTTCTATTCTTCATACACAGTAACGCCCTTCTGCGGTGATTCCAAAGCACTTTACTCTACCATTCGCTTACTCTCCATCAGATGGCAAGCTACAGCTATTCTAAGATTAAACACCTTGCTGAATAATATTGTTCCCATACTTGCCTTCTTCTTTTATTACCTTTCATCTATCTGCTATCCAAACAAAGCATAACATTAATTAGCGAGAGAAATTTCCTAAATGTTGCTTCTCTTCAAAAAAGGTTGAGTTACTAATGGTTTTACTACTTAATATACTAAGATTTTTCTATAAGTGTAAAATTCAATTTTACGGAATTTTCTTATTTCCAAACCTTCTGTGTTTAATAAAAAATTGTAATTTTTTATTATTAAAACTTCTTAAATAAATTCGATCACTCTTGCAAAATAATTTATTTTTCTATCGTAACTCAGCATATGTTAAAGTTTTACAATTCATTTTTTAAGGGACACCCTTAATGGATATTTTTAGAGTTTATTGCTTCTTGATAGTGTTAACTTGTATTTCATTTCTACCACATATTGCTTTCTTCATAGTTATATATTTTTAACTCTATTTAAAGTGTTTCCAAATTGCCATAGTATACAAACGTGGTAACCCTCGATTTACGCAATACTTGTTTTGAACGATTTCGATTATTGCAATTCAAACACGCTTTAGTTTTAAGTCTTTTAGGAAAACTCCTAAGTTGCTGGATAACTGTTAATTTATGTTTGCAGACAAATTAAGAACAAGTTTTAATTAAGAATTAAAATTAATGATTATTTTTATTCAACTTATACCAATCATTATAAATTACTAGAAATTCTATAAAATTAATGAAAGCGCAATAACTCTTTTTATAATTTTTTTATGATATTGACACATTTATATATTTGATGTACTTCAAATTTAGTTGGTTGTTATACTAAATTTTTTTTGGTTTTAGTTTAAGACAGATTTGTAATGTAGGAAGATCTTTAAGTAAAATGTTCAAAAATCGTTAGATTTAAAATTTTGTATTTATATTTAAAAGCTACATTATTGTAGCATCTTAGAAAAATATTAGTTTTAAATTATGTAAACCAGCATCTATCAGGGATTTTTTTTTGAAAAACTCAAAATCGACTGCTAATGTGCCCGCATAACTACCCTGTGGGAAACGGACCTGTCACAGAATACTGGTGCCTTAGGACAGAATTTTTCCAATCGGTCTTCTTTTTACATGTCATTGATATGATAATATATATTTATTTATATGATTTATAAGATCTTATACTTACATTCCAATGTGTTTCTTCATCTCATATGTGGGGGGTATAAATAAGTTTAAAGGTATTTACTCACCTTAAGAAAACAAAAAGAATATTGGAAAAATATAAACAAAACCAAAAAATTAATATTCAATTTTTTTAAGCTAAAGATCTTTTTTTTTATAAAATTTCTTATTTTATTTTCGATGTTTCGCTTTTGTTAGCATCTTCAGGAAAACAAAATTTTAATATTTATAAAAAGCTGACAAACAAAAAAATATTTAACATTTAAATATAAATTAAATTTTTAAAAAATTAAATTAACATTTAATCAAATAGAAGTGGTAATTTTATAAACAACATTTTCTTGCTAAAGATCGTAAAAAACATTTTCATATTGGTTTAATACTTTGGTTTATGAAATTTAACATAATAAATGTTGTTTATAAAAGAAAATAACATTATGAAATTAACTTATTATAGTTTTTAAAAACATATCTATATATTTAAGTTTCCTAATTTTTTAGTAATTAAATATCTATAATTCTGAGCTAAATTTTTTGTGTCAGCTTTAAAGTTCATTCTCTGTGTCAAAGGTGTATTAATGATTTCTAACATTTCTAACATATAACGTTTTTTATAATTATTTTCTGTTCTTAATATTGAAACATTTTCAAAGTTAGGATGGTGATTTAATATAGAATAATGAGATGACAATGCGGTTTTTTCTGAATTAATATTTCTATGTTTTTGGTCTGATTTATGTCCTGAAATTCTGGTTTTCAATTCAAAAAATATTAACTGATATATTAAAAAGTTAATTGTTTAAATTAATATTCAAATTATAGTTTGGGCCATTTAAAAAAATCTGATTGAAATGTAAATTTAATTTTTATTTGGAGATTTACAACCCAAAACAAGAAAATTATGGATGTTAAGTGGACACACAGACATAGACACTATAACTATAACGACTCAGAATGTGATTTTAAAACGATGGGTTAAGGTTGGGTCAAGGTTCAGTATCTTTGGTTGCTACAAACATTAGCAGAAGTATAGGACATAATAAAAAATGGAATATACTCGTATCTTGCATTGATTGTGACGTACATTTTACATACTTTTGTTAAAAAGATACCAAATCAGCCAACACAAGAGACAACTCTTAAATTAAATTAACAAAAGTGTTTTGTCGATACCATTTAACCGCATAAATCATTGGTTACCTGTATTTATAATTGTATCATGTCACAACCGCCAAAAAGACTTAAGCGCCAAAAACAAAAGAAAGGGTTTTTACATTATTTTTGATTTTTTCTTTGATTTATACGATTATGACTAAATTTGGTTCTGTTTTAGAAGTTCAAATAAAAAATAAATATTAAAATTTTCAAAACTTGATACCAAATAAAAAACTTTGTATTTTTACAATAATAAATGACAATTATATGTAGAGAAAAAACATGGTTGAAGCAATTATTTTCGAAGACCATCATATATATTTGGGATTATGATTGTGCCAACTATAGTCGTAAAAAGCATAATAATAAGCATAATCTTCGTTTAATATTCTCCCTACAGTTATATTATGATTATTTTTTTATATTATGATTCGATACTATGAAAAAGTTCTTGGAAACTAAGAATATTTCTACTAGAAAAAGTAATTAGAATCATAAGAAAATTGCACAGGATCTAAGAATTTTACTTTAAGGAAAAGTCCATAGAATCTAAAAATGTTTCTATCAGAAAAATTTCTAAAAAACTTGTATTTTTTTTTTTGAAAACTAGACAGTAGTCTGACTGTAAATGTCAAAGTCATGTTTTAATTGATTTATAATTATTCATTGATTGTTGTTAGCATTTTATAGTTCCACAATTATCATATTTTATTCATGGTCAGAATTTTTGTTACCACATTATGGTTACAACCAATCATGTTATAAAACATAAAGTAACAATCATAAAATAATAAAATATTTACTATAATAATGATGGTAGCAACCATATTAATGGTTAGAACTTATTTATAAATAACTTAATTGTGGTAACCTACCCGAATGTAGCAAGAATAATATCGTAGCAGTGATCATATTGCAAACTTGTTTTTCTCTGCGTGTAATTGCAAAAAAACAGCAAAACATTAGTACAGTTTTCGTAGTTTTTAAATATTTATGTGGTGATGACAAGTTTCTGACCTATGCTGCCAATACCAGTTACATTTACCTAAACATTAACATATTTACATTGCATGATAATGTCAGCAGTTGTCGGAGGTATTTTGTATGACAGCAGATCAGTAAGTAAGCAGAGATGTCTACATGACTTTTTCATACATAACTTGGCTACACGCAGAGAAAAAATATGGTGGCAACACGATCATTGCTACTATAGTGTGATTACTGGATTCGGGTATGGTTGTAAATAGGTTCTAGCCATCAATATAATCGTTACCATCATTATTATAGTAAATGATTTTATGATTTCCACTTTCTAGTTTATAACATGATTGGCTGTAACCATACTGTGGTAACAAAAAATCTGATTATGAAAAAAATATGATAATTGTGGAACTATAAAATGCTGACAACAATCAATGAATTATTATAATTCAAACAAAACACGACTTTGACATTTACAGTCATAAGACTGTCTGTTGTTTTCATTAAAAAAATATATCAGTTCAGTCACCCATGTAAAAGTGATAATATATGATCATTTTCATCTGAGGAGTTTTATTTTCGAAAAATGCCTTATACATATAACATTATAATTTACACAAATCAATTCATTGTCGAAAAAAATCATTGTCAAAAAGATTATGTATAGAGATTTTATATTTTTTAATTCTTTTCAAAAAATCAATAATACAATTTTTTTAAAAATATGTTTATTAATTATTTTTTTTTTTAAATAACGACTTTCGTGTGGAAAAAGTACTCAGAATATTAATAAAACGTTTTTTTTATAAGAAAAATACTGCACGCAAAGAAAAAACATGGTTGGGAGAATCATATTCGAAGAGCATCATATATTTTTGGGTTTATGGTTGTGCCAATCATAGTCGTACTATATTATAGTTATCATATTATGATAATAAAATATCCATAATTTTACCATAATATTGACCCTACAGTTATATTATGATCCAAAAATTACCATATTATGATTCTAAATAAATATATTATGATGTTGAATTTATCATATGATAAATGGTAGTATGCTCAAAATGTTATTACATTATGGTCCCCGTAACAATATTATGATTTCTGGATTATCATAATATGATCCATATATAAACTTTATATAGAATCTTTTTGATAATGATTTGATTATTGTAAATAATATTACATGTATAAGGAATTTTCGAAAAAAATGCTCAAAAAAAATCTTCTAAAGTTTAAAAAAAAATAAACTGGATCTTAATATGTCAATTGATGAAATGTTTTAATGCCAAATGAAAGGTATTTGTCCAGTTTAAGTAAACAATATATGATTTTTTTTAATACATTTTTATTTATGAAAACAAGACAATATACGGACTGTAAATGTCAAAGTCATAATTTATTTGATGTATAATTATTCATTGATTGTTGCCAGCATTTTATGGTTGCATAATTATCATATTTTTTTCATAGCCAGAATTTTTGTTATCACAGTAATGTTATAGCTAATCATGTTATAAAGTAGAAGGTGGCAATCATAAAATAGTCAAATTTTTACTATAATAATGATGGTAGCAACCATGTTGATGGTTAGAAAACCAATAATATAGTTGTGACAACCATACCCGATTGCAGCAAACGCAATATAGTAGCAGTGATCATGTTGCAACCATGTTTTTTCTCTGCGTGTGTACCAAAAGGTTTCTTCTACAAAGTACTATATTTGAAGAATTTTTTCTGATAGAAACATTTTTACATTCTATGGACTTTTTCTTAAGGTAAAATTTTCAGATTCTGCAAACTGTTTCATAGATAAAAATTTATATATTCTTAAAAAATTTAAGATAAAAATACTTATATTTTCTAAAAAAAATCTTAGACTGAATAAAAAATCTTGGATTCTTGGGGACTTTTCATTATGAAAAATACTTAGGTTCTAAGGACTTTTTCTAGTAGAAATATTTTTGGATTCTATGGAAAAAATCTTAAAATCTAAGCATTTTTCTGTTAGAAAAAGTTCATAGAATCTGTGTTTTTTAATTAGAAAAAACAAGTCTTCAGAATTTAGAAACTTTTTTCAAGTATTTTTCTTTAAAAAAAGTTCATAGAATCAAAGAAGTTTTCTTGAAAAAGCCCTTAATATCGAATTTTTTCTTTAGCAAAATATTTCTGTAGAGAGTATATTATGGTAAAATTATGGTTATTTTTTTTTATTATCAACATATGATATCTATATTATAGTACGACTATGGTTGGCACAATCATAATACCAAAAATATATGATGCTCTTCGAATATGATTGCCCCAACCATGTTTTTACTCTGCGTGTAGAGTTATACAATTTTTTTAGATAATGCAAATGATGGGAGAACTATCGATTTTCATTTAAGACCCGAACATTTTTGCTTGTACAACTATTTTGCGAATAGGGAACGATATGTACCTGATGGTTTATCAATTATTTAAGAACCATATATATTTTATTTTCATCGTAGTACTGAATGCTACGGCAAATGGCTGTTACTGTTAGTGTTGTTGTTGTTGTTGTTGATATTATTGTTTCTGATGTCGTTATTGCTACCGTTATTGCTCAAGTGTTATGCGGAAACTACTCATTCATAATGTGTTACATTTTCATGTGAAATTCACATTGTGAATAAACATTCAATACTATATTTGTTTTTGTGAGTATTTTTATTTTAAATAAACCCAACATACCAAATCATTTGAGAAAAATATTATTATAAGCTTACAAACACAAGCCTTAAGCTTGAAAAAGACTTGAGAATATATTGAAAAAGGCTATCGTAACAATTGTAGAAAAATCAAAACGGAACCCTTGTGAAAATATTATGTGTGTATGATTACTATAAGCTTATTCTTGCAATTGTAGAATAAGCTTACAAAAATAATATATTATTAATAGTTGAAAAAGAGAAATCATAATTATTTTCTTTTATTTAATTTATTTCTTATTTTAATTTTAAAAATAAATTATAATAACTCATTTTAAATATAAAAAATAATAATTCATTTTAAATATAAATAATAATAATTAATTTTAACCATAAATAAAAATAATTAAATTTAATATGCAATTGCACGTTCACTATATACAATTTACAACTAAATGTACACGCAAAACATGTTTGACAAATTTAAAGAAAAAGTAATGGCACTTGTAAGCATTATAAGCGTAGAACAAAGACAACAAGACTAGATACATGAAAAATATTTCTATTTCAATCGTCATATTGCGTTGTTCAATATGTGTATGTTATTTATAGCATACTTTAGAAAAAGTTATGTATAATAACTTTTCTCAAGCATTGTTAAATACTGCTTGTGAATTAACATTTTATAAACATTATAATAAGCGAAATTAAAAAAAGCTTAAAACACACTATTAATATAAGCTTATTCTCAAGTTGTATTGCAGTTTGATTGCTATATGGTATATTGGGAAACTATAACACATACAAGTTTATTTAAAATTGAATATATAGTTTATTTTTAGGAAAAAAATATATAAAAAATAAAATACTCTTACTAAATTAGAGGAGATTAAATAAATTACACAGGAAAATTTCAACAAGCTGGTATCACAGCTGCTAAACGTAATTCGAGTTCGTCGCATTCTCGGGTAGTGTCTAATAACATATTAAAAAATTATTTATATTAACTATTTATATAAATAAAAAAGATTAATTGGATTTTTATAACTTGGAAATACAATTAATTTCTCTGTTAATAAAACAAACACTTAATTTAAAATGCACAAATAATCCCAAAAAGTTTTTTTCTAAGCTTTATTACAAAAATTATATTTTTTTATATTATTTTCATGATCTTTAAGCGAAAAAAGAACATCTCACATAAAATTTATACAGATCAACAATAAATCCTCATTATTTAAAAAAAAAATTTCGTTTACCTTGAAAAGATTTTTTTTATATTAATTTAAAGAAGGTCTTCATTGTTTAAAATTTCCGTAGCCGACAAAAATTTCTTAAGCCTACAAAACCATATTTTTTTAATAGCATTTCATAAACAATTTAATCTCCCCTCTTATAGTAAAACGGTTTAGTTAAAAAGGAAATTATGTCATAGCCGAATATAATGCTTTTACAATTTTCCTCATATAAGAATAAGTCAAAGAACATTTTGTTATAAAGGAAAATCTAACTCGCCCTACATTCAAAATTATAATAATTTTTTTTTTATTTTGGTATAAAAGCATTTTTTAGTTTTTCTTTTAAGTTACTTAAATGTTTAATAATTCTTTCCTTTTAAAGAATTCATTATGAGATAAGAGTAAAAAAAACGAGATATGACATAAATATCCTTACATTTCATTGTTTGCTTTACATTTGTAGGTACAGTGCGTTACATAGTAAAGCGTGCAAATTTTAAATAAACACAACTAAAATATGACATGACACTGTGTTTTTTAGAGAAGTAAAGAAACATTTTACAAGAAGTCAATTTCGGGCTTTTTACACAAAGCCATTCAGGTCATATTTATTTCCCTAATTAAATTAAGATTTTCTTTTTTTCAGGTAATTAATTAAGGTATTTATTTTTCCCATATATGAATTTAATTACATTAATAAATGATCTAGTGTTTCCAATTCGGTTAATCGATTAACCGATTCCTCGATTAATCGCCTCTGTTTCAGTTAATTTCGAAACAAATAATTTAAAACTCAAATACTAATTCGCCCCAAATAATTGATCAAAAAAGGTCGATTAACCGGTTAAATTTTTAATATGATTTTTTTTTTGTTAATTTTTTAACTTTGGCACGAAAATCGTAGAAAAAACATCAACAAAATACAATCAAGTTATTTTAAATCTACTGAATCAAAGCAAATGTTATATAGGCTTTAGGAAATATGATAGACAGTTTTTATTTTTGTTTCTATTCCTCTAAAAAATTAATTATAAATGATATAAAATTATATTTTAATGCCCAAAAAAAATATTAAAATATATATTTTTCTCCTTAGCAATAAGACACGTTATATTTAGGCATATTTAATTAAGCACTATCACGTTACTTATGTTATAAAATAATAATAAAAAATTGCTTTAAATTCGGAAACTGTATTTTGTAAAAACCAGTTTCATTAAAACGGGTATTGGAAGAGTTAGGGAACAGTGGCAGTTCTATCAAACTTTGTGAATTTCCCAAAAAGTATTCCATATTTTTAAGAATTTTGTATGGAATTTTTTTTGAAGATATCTCTTGTTTATTAAGGCATTTTTTTATTGTTTATAACTTTATTGGCAAAATGTCCTACTTCGGTAAAACACTATCTACACTGAGTTTTTAATGGTTTACTTTCACTGAACACGGCTGACATTTTCCTTTTTAAAGTGTCGTCAGATTTCCCTTAATCGAACCGAAATACCGATCAATCAATTTCCTTAATTTTTCATTAACCGGCAGGGTCGAATAATTGGAAACGCTAAAATGATCAAAAATTTTTATTGTTGTTATTTTGCATTGAAACTGAAATTTATAGATCTTTTGTGATTGAAATCTAATGAAATTGACAGATTTTATTTGATTAATGACTTGTGGGAGTTAATTTTAGAAAATTCTTATTTTAACACAGTGCAGCATTTTTAAGGTCATCGTGTGGTTCCTCCTTCATACCCGTTTTTTTTGAAGTATATATCGAAACTAAAAAAAACCTGCAAAGGACTTGGCCAGATTACATCGAATTTTTTTTTTTATGGACACCCTAAGTTTTTGTACCCAAACACGATTTTTTTAAAAAACCGTTCGGAATTTTGTTTTTATGTCTTTGGCAAAGTTGTAGATCCAAACCAAAGCAAAAAATTCTCATATGGACCGACCCAAAAAAATTGCATCCACTGCATCAAAATTGCAAAAAATTGGGAAAAAAATGCTATTTTTTCATGATAATATGGAAATAGCCAAACTTCTTAAAAAATTTTTCTGAGTGGATGTGATTGTCATGTGTGTTTTATCTTCGTGTTGCGGTTTTTAGGTGGAACTGGGTTTTTACAACACCTCATCTTCCTAAACAGGATTTTAAAATTGGTGTGATGTGCAACACGAAGATAAAACACACTTGACAATCAGACTAGCACGCAGTATAAATAACAGTTCAAGTATCGTTTCATTGTCATTCAACAAGTGTATTCGAAAGTGAAAAGTCTAATTATATCCGTGTTTTGTGCAAAATTTTACAATTCAACTATTGTGCAATATGGAAAATAGCCGGTGTCCAAACATTGATTATTTTTGTTTAGTTTGTGGTCATATGGTGCCTACAAGTGTGCAAAGGAAAAGGTCTACTCCGGAATTTAAGCTAGCCTATGCATCTTATTTCGATGAGGTTGATCCCAGCGGTGAAGATTACACTCCAAATACAGTGTGTGGCACTTGTTACTTCCGCCTTTTGGATTGGTATCATCGACGAGGTAGAAATTTAAGTTTCATGAAGCCAATGGTGTGGATAAAAGACCCAAATTCACACGACAAATCCCGGTGTTACTCATGTATCAATTACTCCCCTAAGTTAAATAAACATATGTTAAAATGCAAAACATATGTGGCCGCTTATACAGGCATACTCCGGGTGTCAATGCCTGATGGTGTCAAACCACCTAAGCCTCCGAGTCCGGATGTTATGTCCACACGGTCATCCACTACGACTTTCACAAATCAATCAGATTTCCAAGATGCCGATTATGAGCCTGATATTGACGACGATAAACCAAAACCGCTCGTACAAAACGAAATGGACTATGTTGTGGCTAAGATGGGCTTATTACAGCGGAATGCAGAATTTCTAACCTCATTTTTGAAGCGCCGAAAGCTTACAGAGCATACCGTTAGTGCCTCAATCGTAGCAGAATAAAATCATCGGCAGTTAATAATACACAGGTTTTGCATTTGTATAAATAAACAAAAAAACTTAAACAAAAAATAAAAAAAAAATTATGAAATTGTTAATTGCGTTATAAAATAATTACTTTTTATTAATAAAATAAATATATTCATTTTTTCAAAAACATATCAGCATTACAACAATAAAATGTTTAAATAGTAAATTTGAAAACAAGTAACAACAAAAACGGCATTAACCTATATAGTCTTTCTTTGTCGAAACGACAAACATTGGCTATGCAAAATAAGTGTGAGCAAAAAGATGTGCTTTCTAGGGTTAAGGAATGTTCGTATTAAGATAACATGTACTAGAGAGTTGTTTATATTGTTGTTAGATATAATTTAGCTGAAGAAAGATTTCTTAAATTCCCAGTATTTAAGCCATTTCAGGACAAAATCATGAAAAAATCATAAAAAAATATCATTTTTTCCCAATTTTTTGCAATTTTGATGTAGTGGATGCAATTTTTTTGGGTCGGTCCATATGAGAATTTTTTTGCTTTGGTTTGGATCTACAACTTTGCCAAAGACATAAAAACAAAATTCCGAACGGTTTATGATATATGGATTCCATAAAAATTTTCCTTTTTTAAAAAAATCATGTTTGGGTGCAAAAACTTAGGGTGTCCATAAAAAAAAATTTCGATGTAATCTGGCCAAGTCCGTTGCGGATTTTTTTTAGTTTCGATATACACTTCAAAAAAAACCGGGTACGAAAGAGGAACCAATTTATGTGTTGCACTGTGTAATTTATTTATCCAAAATTCTTTTAAAATTTTCATAAAATCATACAAAAATGTATGTTATTAGTAGAGAAGACAAATTTGCTTTTTATTGTTCTACAAAAATGTTGACCATAAAATTCTAATATATGTATATGTATGGCCTCTAACACATTTACAATGTTTTAGAATAAAACCAAAAATGCCGTTATAAGGGGAAGTTAGAGGGTTAATATGTTCTACAAAAATATTTGCCATACCATTATCTATAAAGTTGCTGAGCATACGCTACAACTCAAATGTAAAGGAAACATAGTTCTATATACCTATATGCTGCAAGAACAGGCCAGAGCCACTAAAATGAAATTCCGATGTAAACTATCAAAACGCCGTCACATGTATATTTTTTTGGTCGCCTTATAGCCTTTTTCCACTGAGCTACATCTTTCATCAATTTGCAAAGATGTTAACATCTTCCCATAAGAATTACACAGGCCAAAATTTCTACATCTTTCTACATCTACAAAAGATGATCCTTTCTCATTTTGTTCCATCTTACATCTTTCGTTATTTGAAGTGTCATCACTAAAAAAATTACAAAAAAAATCGATTTTCTTTCTGCCATCACTAGCGAACTGACATTGCAGAAAATAAACAAAAAAAAAATATTCAACAAAGGGAAACAGGCATTAGAGCGACGCATGTAAGAATTCCATTCTCATGTCTATTAAAAATTCTTCTTCATTATCACCTTCTTCCAGAATGACATTTAATATTTCATTGTAATGCATTAAAATTAAGGTTTGTTCTTGCAAAGCAACAACTACTCCAATGATTAATGCTTTCTCTAAATCCATTTTTTATTTTTAACAAAAAATATGCGTCCTTTTCTTTTATTTTTTGACAGCTGAATAAATGACAGATGAAAGATGTTGCCAATGTAAACACTTGTTTCACATTTTCACGCGTTTCACAAAGATGTTGTTCAGTGTAAAAAGCCTATTAACAAGAATCTATCGTTGGAACCCCGTGATTTTGGAAAAAGTTTGAAATTGTTTTACAGTGCTATTAAAATAAAGTTGTTAGTTTTTTGAAAAATACTGTATCTACAAAAGTACAGACAGTAAATGCTTTTTCATATTTCTAAAGAAAACAAATAATCCGTTATCATGCAATTGCAATGAAAATATACACTGCTATAAATAAATGTTACATGTATGAGAACATGCAGCCGTCGTACAGACAATCTGCAACACACGCATAAAGGATGTTGAATAATGTTTATTTATTAAATGAAAATAGTTTTTTTTTATATCGCACACATAAATACATTTTTAGTTTTTCTTTAAAAGATAAAAACAGTAAACACTAAAAAAAAAAAATTCACATCGAAAATATATAAAAATTAGGAAACATTTTTTTAGGTAGAAATCCTTCCCGGGAAGAGTTTGGTCTACCATTAGCAATTTGTTTACTGAAATTTTCCATTACATACATTTTTTGAGCAAATTGCGATTGACATTTTAAAACCGCTATTTTAGGACTTTTTGAAAGCCGGTATCAATCTGCTTTGTCCTTAGCGAATTAAAGTCATGCCAAATTTAAGGTAATTATAACTTTGTCTTTCTGAATCTTCACTACTTTTTAAGTGATCATGAAAATAACATGAATAACTATGAATTTTATTTTCATATTCACAAATTTGGTGAAAGTAAAATGGCTGCTCTGGATATTTCTCGCAAATTAAATCCAGTGAATGTACAGGACAGTTAAAATCGCTTGTGTCGAAATATTGCTTTCCCCAAATATGTCTCTGATTTAAAAAATAGAATTTAAATATTTTGGTATGTAATTCTATAGTACTAAAGTGTTTCCTATTACTCAAGTTGTCTTAACACAATGCTAAAAAAAACTGTGAAAAAATAGTAATTAAAAATGTTATAATGAATTCGGAACATACAGCTTATTCTGTGCCACCCTGTAGATGGGATTTCATAAAATTTTTTTTTAAGAGAAGCTCAACCGAGAAAATTCTTTCAGCTTATTAACGTGTTGCTTTCTTTGAAAAGTAGATATGCAAAGTCGTGAAAGATGAAGGGATTCACTGTAATTGCGCGTGATGATATATCTTTGAAGAGCAGTTGCTCGCCATCTGATACAGAATTGGCGAACTAGTTTAAGCTTTTTTTGTTCATTGCCCTGTTATGTTATTTTACTTCTGTGGTGTTAAGTTCTTTGGGAACACGGTGGGAGGGCGACGTAATATGTATGAAGGATAGAACCTTACGCTTAGGGTTACCGCAAGGTTTGGTCCTTTCTCCCTCTCTTTTTCTCATCTTTATTAATTATGTTTTTGATTAAACTTTATATCATATATATTCTTTCACTAATGACAGCAACATTTATCCTTCATTCTCCTTCTTTTTTAGGCCAATTATTTTAGAGGTTGGGGGCAAAAGGAATATTATGTATATCGCACTCAATCGTCAATCTTCGGGAGGGGTCTTGCTAATAGGGTTGATTTCAATGCACGTATGAATGAATGAATCGGATGTTCTTGATGTTCTGATCATGAGAGTTTAGTGTGATGACCGTTGGAACAGGCACGTATATGCATCGGCGAAAGAAATATTTAAGTGTCTTTGTATCCTCAACGGCATAAGAAATGTTTTACTCCATCCAATCTTACTTTTAATATCACCTTTATCCGATCGAAGATTGAATAACAGGGGCTTTAGAGTCTATTTTGGGGCGTGTATCACTGTTATATCATGGGAATTGTTCTGCTAAGATAAGTGCACTGATCCCTACAGCCCGGCCTTATATTCTTTCTGGTAGAGTGCATCCGTGTGTAGGCGACTGTGCAGTGGATAACAAAACGCATTACAGGAAAAAAACTTTCACAAAAATTTACCAATAACTAATTTTTTTTAAACATTCGTCAACTCTGGAAGGCAATTTTTTATATTTTTGTACTTACGATTGTAGCAAAGATTTTAGATTATTTTTATCGGTCAGGTCGGGACAGGTCTTTAAGGGAGAGACTTTTCCAGTTTTAAACGACCATTTTCTCCACATTGGAGGCAAAAATTTCTCATCAGCCATTATGTCACTTCTCCTTTTTCGCTACTCCCCGTTAAAATTTTCTAAAAGCCGGTCTTAACGAATGTCTACGCAGGAGGAGGAACTTACGTCCTTATTAAATTGGTATTTATTCCAAAGACTACATATTTAAAATATTAAATTTGTAGATAAATGAATCCTCGTTTTCACTATGTTCCTTGTAAAAACTCCAAAAAGTACAGTGACGAAATACAAATATTTTAAAGTTCAGATATTCAGGCATTGTCACCCTTTTCAAACCCCATTTTAAGATGTTCTTGACAAAAATTCCAAAAAGTATCTTATACGTGAATAGACCACACTCCAGGGCTTTAACCCCTATTTTCACAACGTTCGTGGCAAAAAATGTTCCCCTTTTCCCCTTTTGAACCCCTATTTTTATACTCTCCAAATATATGAAAGGGTACATCATTCCGCTTGTAGCATAAGCAGAGTTTCTCATTTTTACCCCAACAGTTTGTTAGCAAAATTGGTCCAGCGGTAAAAAGTTACAATATGAATGCAAAATTTTCCACGCAAAGTTGTGCATTTTAGTAGAATTTCGGAACAGCGTCTGGTTAATAAGCCCTTTTGTCATATTTTTCCATCAGACATCTAGTGGTGAATAATATTTTGTATGCACTTTAAAATTTTTTCACCTCAAACATTTTTTTCACCTCTTTTTTTACCTAAAAAAATTTTTTCACTTGAATTTTTTTCACACTCAAAAATATTTTCCAGCCAGGAAATATTTTCACCTCGACAAAGTTTTCTCAATTTCAATTTTTTTATTTTATCTTTAAGATAAACAATGTGGAGGGTATATAAAATTTGGTAAAACGGAATTTAATGTTTTCGAGCCCCCATATCTGTCTTATTTTGGCATACACCGGATGAGGTAAAGAGACCGTATTGTATTTTTTGTTTCCTAAAATTTTATAATCCTTTCTTTGATTTTTAACTGATTTAATTTTAAGCCTGTTAATACATATTTTGTTTTTGAAATATCTACCAACATATTATTAGAGTGTAAAACTGTTTTCTTACATTATTTTTTTTATTTTATGTATATAATTACTTTCTTGTAAATATAAAAAAAAATCATTTCTTTTATCTGTTTTCCTTTCGTAGTATTATTTTCTTATAAGACACTTAAATGACTTTTTAAGTGGTCACCAATGACATGAACTGCTTTAGGCCATTTCTTTTTTATAAATAAATATTTCTTTTTTTTTTTTGTTTCTTTTGTTTAAACCCTTTATTTATCCATAGTATGTAAAATAATAAGAGTTTTACAAAGAAAGGTTTACATGTCAACGACAGTTGTTGTTAATTGTTTTAAGTTTAAATGCTATTAACTGGGCAAAGAATTATATGAAAGATTAAAAGGTTTCTCAAGTTCAATAAGTGTCTTAAATATATATGTAAATTATATTACAACATTTTTGTTTAAAAAGAAATTGTAAATACCTAAGAGACTTTTACTTTTAGGTGATCCCTAAAGATGCTTTTTTTGTTTCCACCATATTTTGTACAAATTTCTTCGAAAACAGTGGATGCCACCCACAAAAAGCGGTTTTTATTAACAAGTTTTTGGCTAAATAATAACTTATTATAAAATCAATAACTGATATCTATTAAAACATAATTTAATATTTTTTCTGTCTATCAATTTATTTTTTGATCAACGAACGATTTTCAAGTTACACTTAGAAAAAAAGTTAGTAGAAAAATTTTAAGCGGTTTTCAATCCCACTCTACTATTTTTGTACTGATTTTTAGTAAAAATTATTATTTAGCAAATCTTTTTGCTATTTACATTTTACAAATTACAGATTTTTTACAGAATATTTACAAATTTTTGTTGCTAATTTCAGAAATCATTTTACAAATTTTTGAAAACCGATTTGCTAAAATTAGCAAAAAAAATTACTAATTTTAAAAAAGTGGATATTGAAGGAAATGTTATTTCTAATTAAAACTTACACCTACAAACTTAAATTTCCTTTAAATGTTACATATATTAAAAAAGGGATCGGAAGTGAATTTACCGACTAATGTCTGAAAAGAGGACATCCACATAAAATAGCACTTAAAACTTTTTTTTAGTTCTAAAAATCAGCCCTAAAAACAATTAGAATTTTACCTTAAAATTAAAAAAAAATTGACCAAAATATTTTTCAAAACAGAAATTACCAAATTAAAACAAAATGATTAATTCGGTTTTTAAAAAATATATTCAAAATTTTTGATACTCGATAAGAAAAATAAATTCAAAGCTTTTAACTAATATTAATAAAATTTAGTAATTTTTTTGCTGATTTTAGCAAACAGATTTAAAATTCCACTTTACAAAAAGGCTACTAAAATTTAGTAGCGGCTACTACATTTTCTACTAATTTAATTGTACTACACGTCAGCAGACATGTGTTGCTAAGATTAGTAAAAAATACCGCTGGGCTCAAATTAGCAGAATTTACCGTAATAACAACAAAATTTTTAGTTGCCATTACAGACTTTTTTTGGTGAGTGTAAGCAGGTAAAGTCAAATTTTCGTAATTTTGAGAAAATTTACTTTTAAAACAGAAAAATTATTTGAAAAATACATTATTGACAATAACGAAAGAAACAGATTTTTTTGAAACTAGTCATAGCTAATTCACTCAAACTTTGTAGTAAGCTTAACAAATTTCGGTAAAATTTAATTATGTTTAATATCAATTTAGCTAAATTTCGCAATTTTCAAAAAGCTAAAATCGCTGTAACAATAACACTAGATCAGCAATTTCCGGTATGTAATTTTATTTTACTGATTGAGTTATTAACAGTAAAAATCTAAACTTTTATTACTGGATTTACTGATTTTATTTAATATTTATTGTGATATATCGCCTAAATAAAGCGATAAATCTAAATTTTAAGACCTTTGTCATAGTAATTTTTCAATGCCAAATGTATACTAGCAATATAGAAATTATCGATATCTGAAGAAAGATCATTAGAAGGTTAGAAGTGGGATATCACAATACACCTTCTATCCGCAATAATGTAAATGTTATAAAAAAGTAAGTGGGAGGTAGCACGAAACATTTCACACAGGTTAAGTTTTGGTTGGGCAATGAAATTATTGAATTAATTTTGCGTGTTCTTTCTAAATGCTTACAACTTTCAGCTTAATTAAAAGGTTTCCCTCAAAAAATATGGACACGCAATAATAACACTAGCTTACAAAATATTTAGATATTTCTTCGCAGTTCTCGAAAATCGCATAGTTAAATTTTTTTTTAAATTTTTGACAACCAATCAGTTTAAAAAATGGTTTCACTATAAAATCAATCAAATAAGAAACAAACTTTGTGAATTTTGTTATTCCCTCCAAATATGTGATGTACACTTAAAATAGTTTGTGATTTAAAATAACAGAAAATGTCATTAACAAGAAATAATATTTAAAACCCGGTCTTCTTAATTTTTATTTAAATTACATAAATGCCTTTTGTTATTTATTTTTAAATGTTGATTAATCAACTGACACATCCGTAAAGAAACAAATAATATAATCAGTTAAAATAAATGTCAAAATTTTACCTACCAATTCCTTAAAAAATAAATGTTTTCATCATATATTTGAAATTGATTTTGTATTTTATGTTTTTTTTAATATACTCGTACAATACAAAATGTATGTATGCATAGCTATAGACACTTTTTGTGTGAATGTGTTTGTGTATGATTGTGTGTTTATGAAGTTCTTGTAATTTGAATTGAAATAATTTTGTATAAATACAACTAATTTAAATAAAAAAACAAATTGAAATTTTTTGAATATTTTTTTTGAAACAGACAGCAAAAAAATTTAAATTTGTAATAACTGTTACGGAAATAAACCACAAATTTCTTTTTTGTGGGTAAATTTTTATTAAATTTCAAAAAAATGAAAAAAATCGCTAAGTGATAGTAAATAATTTCGAATAAATGTAAAAAAAGTTAATATAGATATTTCTTTGAAAAATAAATGTATGTTCCTTTATTTTTAAATGGAACCGATGACTTTTTTATTAAACTACAAACAGTAAACTTCATAATATTCTGAGTGTATGTATGTATGTTTGTGTTTAGAAAATCCATGGCTAAATTCCAAAGTTATATTAATAACATATATGAATTTTTCACTGAATCACAAAAATATTCGATATTCACTTACAAGTAAGATCTGAAATGTGGCGGCACATTTAATTTTTTTTTGAAGAAAATTTTACTTTGGACAAATTCATTTTTTAATTTTTTTGAAGAAAATTTTACTTTTGACAAATTCAGATTTATTTTTTTTTTAAATATGCGAAGGTCATAAGTTTTTGCAGAATGGCATTTCTACTTATCAAACTGATTCCGACAAAGATCTTAAACATTTTAAAATTTAAAGATTTTCCTTTTCTGGAATTTTCATATGAAATAATTCATAAAAAAAAACATTTCTGCCTTCAGTACTCAAAATGGCGGTAAGCTAGTGTAATGTACTAAGTTAATAGTGTATAAGAATTTTGAATATAAAATTTTATTTATTACCAAAAATATATGAAAGCGTTTATGAAATACATACACATACTCACAAAAATATCCTAATAAACAAATTGTATATAATGAGAATAAATATTATTTAGAAAAATGTTTATCCATTGTGTTAATAATTCTTTTAATTCGACGTCAGTACTAGTTATTTTTGTTAGACAAAGTCGTTTTTATGTTTAATCAAGTTAAATTTCTAATAAGTAAGCCTAACATGAGTTAACCTTATTATTTAACAACATGTAACCACTATTTTTTTCAACTTCTTATCAGAATATGAATAACTACTTTTATAAAACTTATACTATTCCATGCATACTTTTTGTTTTTCCAAAGGGTATCACAATGGATCCTATGGGTCTCTGAGTAGTAGTGTACTTCATTATTGTATATAACCCTTATAAATAATATCAAGTAAAATATTTTTACTTGTTTTTTTGCCAGTCACCTAGAATTAAATAATTTTTTATATTCACCTCAAATATTTTTCACCTCAAAAAATTTTTTTACCACTAAAATTTTTTTTCACCACAAAACGTTTTTGTACATAAATTTTTTTTTTCAAACCATAGTTCTTTTCACCACAATTTTTTTTTTTACCACAAAGTTTTTTTCACCTCAATTTTTTTTTCACCACAAAATATGTTCACTTGTTTGAAATATTTTTTTTCCGTCAAATATCTTGAATGACAAATTTTTAACGGTAACAATGACTACACAAAATTTCAGTAATCCAAATTTTGATAAATATAATTTTAATATTGGTGCACGAGCTTTTTTTAAATCACGGCTGGCAAGCAATACCTTTTCATTATAACGGTAGTTGTCTACTACAGTCTTATAAAAACCGATAAGCAAATTTTTAAACTGCGATTCCAATAGTGGGATGTGTCTCTTCTAATATCACGGGGTTTATTTCATAATATTACCTGTTAAATTTTGTTATATCTGTAAAATAATTTTATGAATCTGTGTTTTGGTAGTTTAGCGTTATTATAACGGTAGTTTAATATATTTAAGAGTAGAACCAGTAAAATAACGCAATAAACCCGGTTATACAAAAAGACACATGCCTTTAACCTAATCGTAATTTTAAAAGAGCTTAAAGTGGCTGTGGTAGCTAACTACCGTTATTATGAAAATGTATTAAATGACAACCATGGTTTAAATACATAGCCTCCCATTTTGTAATAACTTTTTAGGTTGTAACTGTACCTTTTAACTTTTTCGAGCATGTTCTACACTTAGATACCTTATGAATATCATTGTATTTATATAATTAATCTATATTGTATGCAATTCTGCCCATTTTTACAAAAAATACCGATTTTTGATATAATTTTATAAATATTGATTTTTTGTAATATATTTGTATTTTATGAAAATTAAACTCTATAAAATTCAAATTACTTTTCGTTTTAGGTTTTCCAGTAGAGGGTTTTATTTGTAGTGTATTTGTGTTGTAATTTTTCCAACAAATATTTTCAGTTTTAATACAAAAGAGTTTTAAATTTTGTACTCTTCCTTTGTATGGTAAAGTAATATAAACATGACGTTCAAATGCGGCAACTCTGTTTTGAGAATGAAAAACAAAAAATGAGAGATTAAAAAAAACTGACTCTTTTCTTGCTCATTTTTAACCAAAATTGGATATTTTTCCAATGTGGAGATGTGAACTCTTTCTTTTATAAAAGTATTATTTTTCTTTTACAAAAGTATATACACTCAGAAAAAAGAGTTAGTAGAAAAATTTGTAAACGGTTTTCAATTCCACATTTTTTTTGTACTGATTTTTAGTAAAAAAAAATATTATTTAGCAATACTTTTTGCTATTTACATTTTACAAATTACAAAATTTTTACAGAATATTTACAAATTTTTGTTGCTAATTTCAGAAATCATTTTACAAATTTTTGGAAACCGATTTGCTAAAATACGGAATACTAAAAACGGAGTCATTTCGACACAACTGTCCGTAAGCAGTGCTTCCAAGACTGGCTTTTAACGGACTCAACTCCGTTTTTTACACCACACAACGGTATGTAAACTTTCCGTCTTTGACGGACTTTCAGCGGATTCGAATCAGTTTCGATGTTCCTTAATATCCGGTTTTTGGTCCGTATACGGATCCAGAAAACCATACGTAACCGGAGTTATATTCCGTTTATGACGTACTGAAAATGGTGCGTAAACGGAAGGTTTTTTTTGTTGGGTTGTTTAAGGTTTTTATTGAAAAATACTGCAGTCTATGCAAATAGTGACTCAGAAGATTTATCATCTGAAAGCTAAAATGAAAGCAGAAAACTTAATTTTTATAAATTTTTGCCATTGAAAAGTATTTTCTACACAAATTTAAATAATTATTATTATATATTTAAATAAAAACAAATAATTTTAAATTTTGGTTAATTTTTTTCACATTTGATAACTTTTTGTCCGTGGCAACACTCAAATATTGAATTTGTTCTTCAAAATAAAATTATTATATTTTTGTATTCCAAATTAAAAACATGTAAAACTCATTTAAAATAAATATTTCTTTGTAGAAGAAATATTCGTGATAAAAGTAGAATGGTTCCATAGGACAACTAATTTCTTGAAGTAAATAATTTTGTTGAATGTAAAAATTTTGTCGTTAGCATCATCTGTTAT
Source organism: Eustalomyia histrio (assembly GCA_949748255.1). Taxonomy (NCBI): domain Eukaryota; kingdom Metazoa; phylum Arthropoda; class Insecta; order Diptera; family Anthomyiidae; genus Eustalomyia; species Eustalomyia histrio. The sequence continues at coordinate 60,514,333 of OX456523.1, read as the reverse complement.
GCTAAAATAATTTTCTAGCAAAATTTAGAAAGTGAAAACATAATAAAGTTTTTCTTTTGTTCTTATTTGTTAAATTAAAAATTTAATTCTGCTTAAAAAGACTTACTCCAGTTGCTACATATATATCGTTAGCTGACCCATATCGTTGATATGCCCAAAAGCCAATATCGAGAAAAACCATAAAGAAACTTTACAGTTTTTGAATTGCCATCTTCATTTAATATAATCCATTCATGTAAATTTTTTTGAAAATTGTCAGTCAAACGTAAGTCAAAAGTAAGCTGACAATATATAAATTTTAAAATAGATATTTGTTTTATTTTTTTTTTTGTTTTCAGATTTGTTAATTTGTTTCCAAACACTCAATACTATAAAATAGACAATCATCAAAGAATTAACCCAAAAAGGAGCATGGATACTGAAGAGGGTTGTGTAGCGACAACCGAAAATATTATTCTCTCCTGCTGGTTCTGTCGATTTTTTTTCAACTTTTATTCTCTATGATTTACTTATAAAAATTTTCATGTTTCTTTGCAATAAAAAAATGTATATTATTTATTTATTTATTTATTTTTTTATTTATTTATTTATTTATTTATTTATTTATTTAGTTATTTATTTATTTATTTTTTATTTATTTATTTATTTATTTATTTATTTATTTATTTATTTATTTATATATTTATTTATTTATGTTTACTTTTTTGTAAAATAGTCTATTAAAATAGTTTCTTTTATAGTTAAGTTAAAGCTTAGTTAGCAAACTTATTATTAGAATATTTAATGTAATTCTCTGTTTTTTTTTGCTGCATTTGACTGCTGTTTTTTATTTTCCGATTTTTGACTGTAATTATTTTTTACTGCTTTTTAAAACGGAAAAATTACATATTATTTCTACTTATTTAAATTAAATGTGATTTTGCATATTTTTCTTATGAATTTACAGTTATTTTAACTGTTATTTTCAGCTTGATTTTCTGTAATAGTCAACCACTCCATAATCAATGCACAATCAATGGGATTATCCAACACATTATTATGTGGTAATAACAGTTTTTGCTGGGTGTGAGGCAGCAACATTAGTAGAACACATGACTTCAGTCTTCATTAAAGTGAGATGTGACAAACTGAACTAAAGTTGAATAAACTTTTTGTAACATCAGCAAAAATGTAAAATAAAGTTGTATTAGACGATAGTTTTGATATTTGCACTTTTGTCTGCAATATTGTTATAAATATTTAACTAAAAGCAATGGAACATTAAAAAAAAACGTCACATCAAAGTCTTTATTTTTTTCATAAATTCTATGTCTGAATTTACTGAATTATTTAATATCATTTTTGATTGTCTTTCTTTTATTCTGAGATATTATTCATATATTCCTTTATGACAAAAACTAAAACATTTATGTCTTTTACTGCTTTTTCTTCTGTTCTTTTTTCTTAGAAAATTTAAGAGGCATTTTATGTAAAACAGCCATAAAGTGAGCAATTAGAACCACCATAAAAAACAAACTGCCAACGCGGTACTATTTGGCTGCAGGTGTTAAGCAAAAAAAATTTGTTGTTTTTGTAGTTTACAGATGCTAGTTAAAGTGGTACACAATGTAAACAATGTAATGGTGCGAGTCAAGCAAAAAAGAAAACATACTGCAAACTAAAAACAAAGTAGTTTTAATGTACTAAAAACAACGAAATTTTACCCAACGGTTGGTGTAAAAGAACTTTTTAAAAATTGGTTTATTTTTACCATGCGATTTTAGGGTGTACAGACTTTTCATAGAGTTACTAAAAATTGCAGTTGTTATAACTTTGGAAGAGTGGTGGTGAAAGATGAAGGTCTTCAAATATGGCAACACTCTCATTGCGTGAAATGGTAATTCTTCTTATGGAAAAACCTAAGGAGGACGTTGCGTTTTGTATGAGAGATACAAATTCATACATATTGCTTTTTTAAATTGTTGTTGCCATCGCACAGTGGCCGAAACACCCAATCTAGCGGCGCTTTGTTAATAACTTCAAAAAAATAAAAAATTGTGAATAAATTTTTTTTTTTTTTAATTTATATATATTTAAATATAACCAATTCATTAAATTTTAAAATTTGATTGTTTTTTTAAGCATATGGGTAGATCCATATATAACCAACCAATAAAATAAACATTTTGGGACTGACCTTCTCCAAACTTGACGAAATTCGGTATAAAAATTGTATTCTACATGGTTAAGACAAATAGAAACTTTGGGATTGCTGGACCAAATTGTTCTGGAGATACCAGGTCATGAAAAGTAAAAAAATCATCAAAATATTTCTTAAGCAGTCTAACGTTATTGGCCATATTATTGTCAATTTTTATGCAACGACACTCAACAAAATCTCATTTTTAAGAAAATGCGGTTACTATTAAAATGGTATCCAACAAGAATTTTTTGTTAAGTTCAAAGTTCATATTTACCAAATCCGTGGTTAAGATGAAATATCTTAAAAAATTTTATTTTTAAATTTTTTAAAAAAATATTTGTAATCCCTCTTTTATATGTATATGTATATGTTTTTTGAGATATTTCATCTTAAACCACGGATTTGGTAAATATTACCTTTGACCCTTAACAAAAAAAAAATCGTCAGTTGGTTATACATGTATATTTTTAACCATATGAAAAATATAAAAATGTTAGAATATTTGTTTTCATTACACGAGTTAATTTAAAAAAAAAAAAAAAGGTTTCTGCTTCATATTTTTTTTACAGTTTACAAGAAAATAACAAAACAATAAAAAAAAACTATTCAGAGTCGGAGCTTTCAGAATTAAGGCTGTCAGGTAGGTCATTTATATTTAAAAGCAGCTGCTTGACCTCATCATCAATTTTGATGTGTTTTTTGGAGTATTTCGAGGTGCTTTTAGATTTAGATGTAATAAAAGGATCCGACGAAACTAAAAGAGCGTGCAGTAAGTCTTCCATTGTATGCAATCTCGAGTCTTTTCGAGTGTGGTTCAGCCTGTGCCTCTTCTGACATCATACCTATTGGTAGCGAAACTTTTTCAATAATATCTGCTCCATGTATTAATATTTTATGTACAGATGGAGGCATATAAAACCAAGGGTATTCGGAAACAAATATTTTTGCTGTTTCCCAGGCATATATGCGAAAAGCCTCTACGTTAACTGCGTACCCACATGCCATTGTGCGCAATATTAAACCAAACCTTTTTATAAGTTCCACTTGTACGCCAGTTATTATAGAGGCCAAGGTTGGCTGCTCGAAAAACATTCTTGCGGTATTCCCAGTGTTTGTATTCCCCGAACCTGTCGTTGGAATGTCCACCAAAATACCCATTTGTTCTCTTAGTTGAAGTTGAATTTTTCTTTTGGTTTGTTGAGCAAGTTCTTTATTTTCTCCACGAATTTGCCAATTTTTTATCGGTATTCTGTAGGCGATATGAATTATACACTCGAAGCACCGTATCCAAGCATGAAGTGTCGACAATCCATATTCGTACAAGTGGTTTTGTGGCTGTCTCAGTTGAACTAAATTTAGATTGTTCATCAATTTTGGTGTCGCCCCACAAATTCCACAAGCCAGTGATGATGACTCCGCTAAGGTATTAAACACTTTTCCATGGATCATGGTCAAATGAAATTCGTGTGTTACTTCACAAAAACGAAATTTTGTCGGCAGAATTTGTGCAATTTCTCTTTTTACATTTTCTATTTAAGCCCTGACTAAATCCGCTGACTCTTTTTCAAAAATTATTTTAATGGGTCTGCAGAACCGAGTTGAAGAAGGCCGGCTATTTTGCCATAGTATTGCAGTTCCTTTTTTAATTTGTAAAGGAACAATACATACAGCAAATAAATGCTCATCAATTGTTCCGGTATCAGAAACACTGAAACGCTGACGGTAAGTAGAGTGCCCACAATTACCGTCACAGCCCCATTTAAATATTGCTTTAATGCAATCGTTATTATTGCCTACAGTCATGAGATCCTCAAAAGCTTTTGAAAATCCTTGTATTATACGTGCAACAGTATGGTCTACGAGACTTTGCAAGCCAACTTCAGCTGAACGTTCAGTTACGTGTATGTCACTGGGGTAACACTCCGTTTTAGTTTTAGCCAAAATATCGTAGCTTGGATAAATATAGCAGTTTCGTTCTTTGGCACCATATTGCATTAGTCTGTATGACCTTTTTGAGTATCCACCATCAGTATAAAGAGCTAAAGCTTCCTCAGGTGAATACGGAATAGGGGTTTTTGGTTCAGAGTCTACAGATTTTAGCATTTTTGGAGCTAATGCAGATTCTGAACATAACTTTGAAACCACCGAAGCGAAGCGCTTCTTTTTCCAGCCTTGTAAAGACTAACGCTCGCCGCTACCATTAACTCTTGATTCGGTGTTTCATTGGCAATTGATGCAATTTTTTTTTTTTTTGAGTTTTGCTTGTGCACTCTGAAAAAGGTTTTCCTTTACGTTGGGCAACGGCTGGATTAGGGAAAATAATGTCTTCATCCAACCACATCTTATTTCGCTCTTCGAACACTGCCAAAACTCTGTGACTTTCTTTCCACTTTTGAACAAGTTTGCTAATAAAATTTCTTAATTGTTTTTGAATTTGGTGGTATTGTTCTTCGCTATATTCCGAGCGATCAATGACATTAGAAAATATATGATTTTCAACCATTAAAAATTTGTTTGTTGGCACTGGTTCACTATGCCATATTACAAAAAGGGTGCGTTTAGATTCTGCCATTGTAACTAAAAAACGAAAAAAGTCAAAACTTAGCAAAAACTTGCAGCCTATATTTGAACTTGACATAGATAACAAACCATTTAAACAAACTATGCAAACAGTGAACCGAATCCGGTCGAATCCACCCTACTTTTATTCCACACAAAATTGGATTTCATATCTAAAAACACTTTCACAAAGGACATTTTCTTTTTCCACTGTTAAGCACTAAAATATACAATCACAGATCACAAACCATTTTTTTTTTTTAAATACGTACCTCTTAATTAAAATGAAATCGCAAATCCTATTTAAAAATTAAATATTTAATTTTATGCTGTCAACAAAATTCCTCTTGAAAAAAGCTCAAAAATAGTTATTGCACTTGCTGAAACATGTGTTAAGTTTGAATGCTCACAGCTGTGCGAATATTAGGAACAAAACAGAAAAGAAAACAGGAAAAAATACGTTAGGATTTAAATTTTCAAAAAAAAAATAAAGTTTGCTGAATTCTTAATTTTAAAATTTCGCTAAAGCGCCGCTAGATTGGTTATTTCGGCCACTGTGCATCGCTGGGAATTGAACCTGCAAAGCCTCTGTGTAACAGTCCAACGTGCTAAAACACAAATTTTATTATGTACCGTTTGATATGTAATTTAAGGGACTTTGATTTATATTCATTTATGAATATTTTCTTTGGTACCAAACAAGAAAAAACGGTAAACAACGAAAAGGGTGCAAATTTTGATCCAAATTTTAAATCCATTAAAATGAGATTTGTGAGCTTACATTCTTTTATTTTTTGTTTTTTTATTTGTAAAAAAAGCTGGCGCAAAATGTATTATCCTATCGAAAAATGCTATAACTTTTGAAATTGACTGCAACTGTCAGTTATATTTTAATATTTGTGAAGTAAACAGATAGAGAATAGAAGTCGAGAAGCCATGAAATGCTTTATACTTCTCCAGAATGTGGAATTGTCGTGACTATTTTGCAATGGCCAGGTCAATTTGCCAATTTTGGTCTGAAGGGATAAGTAAACAAACAAAATTTCCACTGAGTATTTATTCACATATTATTATATAAGGGATAATATATCCACTCAAAGTCACTGCTCCATTTACACTGGAGGTGTAATAGGGTCTTATTTTGTACAAGGACGCCGTGGGTAACATGGTTATTGTGACTGGTGAGCGATAAGAACTGTGATCAACGAGCTTTTATTTCCGCAAATTGATTAATTGAGACTTGTAAAAACTAATATAATCTTCAAAAATTTTTGAAAAAAAACTTTAAGGTTCAAATATATTCAAATTTTATAGTGATTCGGTAAAGCAAAAAATAAAATTGAAAAAGAAATCAAAAACAGGTTCCCCAATAATATTTTCTGTTTGGCGTTTAAGTCTTTTTTTTTTTTGGCAAATATGTCAGAAAGTCATTATCGAGAGAAACAATATAAAAAGTTTTACATTTTTGTATCGAAAATTGGAAGGAATATAAAAGTCAATACTGGATATAACATAATTGATACGAAATATCGTGAAACGGGTACCAAAGTAAGAATAAATAATTCTTTTCTAACGTTCTCTTAGTCAAACTAATAAAAAGATCGGGATATATTAATGGACATACAAAATTTAAGAACAACACACAAAGAATTGGTTCCCACCACATAAATTCGGTTAATACAGCGGAATTTTGGCGATAGCACCCAAAATATTCAGTAATCACATTTGATTTTGGTTGTGCTAACCAAATTGCTTGGTTGTCGCAACCAAAATACCTTTTTTAAGTCGATTGGCATTTTATTTTATTTATTTATTTTATGTGTGCATATGTATGTATTACAGTACAACAACTCCTATATAACAGTAAATGTTTGCTGGGTTGTATACGTTTCATAACAACACAATACTAAATGGAGTGGAAAGCATATTATAAAAGATACTCTTTTTTTTGAATATCATTTGTGCAACTATCGTCCAAGTAACAGTACACTCATAGAAATATTACAGTTTCTTTATGTAAAAAAACAGAAAATAAAATGGAAAATAAGCCAAAATCTGAAAAACGAGTTTTTTTTGGAGTATACCCAATGAAGCATATTAAATGTATACTCGCAGAGAAAAATATGTTTTAATATTGAGAATACGAAATGATTATTAGTGTTCCCGATACTGGCAAAATGTGTTAAAGATTCCCTTAATCTGTTAAATTGTAAATGTTAAATAATATTTTTCGGAGTTAATAACACAGTTCAACACAAAAAAAAAAAAAAATTACGGGGTTTCGACGATTGACTCTTGTTAAGGAGACCAAAAAAAAATATACGTGTGTCGGCGTTTTGATAGTTTACATCGGAGTTTCATTTTAGAGGCGGTTTAAGTTTCCTGGCGGTTTAAGTTTTCTGGCCTGTTCTTGCAGCATATCGGTATATAAAATTATGTTTTATTTACATCTGAGGTGTAGGGTATGTTCAACAACTTTGTAGACAACATTTTTGTAGAACATTTCATCCCCGGCCTTCCCCTTTTTCGGGATGTTTTTTACAATTTGCTAGAATTAAGCCAAAAGATGCCGTTATGTGGGGGAGTTAGAAGGTTAATATGTTCTACAAAAATATTTGTCATACCATTATCTACAAAGTTGCTGAACATACCCTGCACCTCAGATGTAAAGAAAATATAGTACTATATACCTATATGCTGTAAAAACAGGCCAGGGCTGGGAAGCTTAAATCGCCTCTAAAATTAAATTCTGATGTAAATACGTATATTTTTTTTTTGGTCTTCTTAACGAGAATCAACTGTCGGAACCAATACAATTACTTAGAACAAAAACTTGGTCAAAATTAGGAAAATTGGTAAAATTTTGTATATGTATTTAATTTTTGGATGATCTTTCATAACGAAAAATAAGCCAATTTGTGTTTTCGCAGTTAAGCCCAAAAATTGCGAATTACCGCCCAAAATAAAATTGGGTTATTTTTCATATGAAATTATGACCAACTTGGTGGGAAAAAATTTTGGGCAATTTTTAATTTTTATTTTTGGGTAATATTTTTTGCCGATTTTTTTTACTGCATTTGTTAAATGAATCGGTATAAAGAAATTTAAAAAATTAGTTTGTTGTGAGGAAACCGAATTTTTTACTTGTGAATACTAGAGTATTTAAAAACCGAAACCGAAAGCCGGTCAACCGGTTTCTTTTTTTTTAACCGATCGGTTTCAAATATTTTGTAAATTTGAAGAAAACCGAAAACCGGTTTTTTGTTCGGTTAACCGGTTTTTTTAATTACATCACCATGGGTTACTTGGTCTCTTTTAGTTATTCCGAACACTTTTATAATCGTTTTTTTGGTTATGAAGATTTAGATGTAAGTCTGATAGATTTCGATGAAGACTTAACTTTGGATTTTCCAAAATCAAATAGTTTAATTTCTGATCTAAATAACACAATAAATAGTATTCAAAATCCGAAAAAAGAGACTGTTCAAAATTAATCATCATTATATGATAAATGCGACAAAAGAACTGAAAAGTTGGAAAATTTATATAATTGTCTTTTGACTATTTGTCCAACATCTACTATTAGTGAAAGAGTATTTTCCACTTCTAGCTTTATCAAAAGCAAACAAAAAAATCGTCTTAAAATGAAACATTTAAATTGCATATTATTTCTAAAATATTATTTTAGAACTGAAAAATAGATTTTCTTTTTACATATTCAAAATGTAATATTAAAAAAACTTATTTAATGCCAAACGTTCAAATTACTAACGTACCTAATTTTACCAATTTACAAACTTAATTTGATATGAATATGGTTTTATAATATTAATTTTTAAGATATATTAAAAAATATTGGTTTTAAGTTAATTTTTTGTTGAAATAAAATACAATAAAATAATTAAAAACGGACCTAGTGTGTGAAAATGAAGTTTTGAGAAAAATGCATTTAAAGTTTCATAACGCATTATCACTGTGAACACACCTTCAGTTGGGAGATGCGGTTTCGTATGCTTAGTTATGATTGGGTGCCGACTTTGGTGACGTCATGCCTATGTGGTGACATATTTTTTTCGCTTTTTATGTGACAATACCTTTGACATTGTTGCTGCTCTGTTCGTTCTCAGCTATCTGTTCGCTCTCAGCAAAGGGTTGATGTGCGTATACTAATACGTTTTTATGGGGTAAATAATTTTTTATAAGAAATCTAACTCATTTCATCTTTTTAGGTACCAGAAACCACTCTTAATTCCAAACCCGTTTTTAGACACACTAAGTTTCTTTTCTCGGAGAAAGTCATATATATATTTTTTTTTTTCAAAGAATGTATTTTTTTATTTTTATTACTTTATATATTAATTTTCTATTTTTTTTTGTAACAAAAACAATTAACAAATTATATAAGCAAATAAAAAAAAACCGGTTGACCGGTTTTTTCTGCAAAAACCGAAACCGGGTTTTTTAAAATTCGATTTTTCGAAGAAAACCGAAACCGGTTTTTTCAACAGGTCGGTTTTTTGAATACTCTAGTGAATACAGATGATTTCTTTTTTTGAAGAGAAGCAACACCTATGAAATTCTTCCTAATAATTAATATGTTTCTTTCTTTGGAAATGTTCGATATGACAAATTTTAGAACAGTTTTTGCTCGCCATCTGATGGAAAGTTAGTCGAATTTATTAAAGATTTTTAGTTTATTGCACTGTTATGATATTTTACCGAAGGAAATTAAAGTTGTTATCGACGGGGGTCGAACTCGCAACCTTCTGTGTAACAGTCCAAATCGCTAACTACTACACCACAAAATCCTCAGCTCATAAGTTCTTCTTAATGAGATTTAGTTAAAGTTATAACGGGTTTATATTGCGTTTCTAATCTATCAGATGAGAAAAACAGTTTAGATTTTTTTGGCTTAAAACTCCGCTTAATCTAGATTTAAAAATTTCGCTACTTTTAAATTGGCAACTGTTGAAAATACAAGTCATAGTAAAAATAAAAATGTGTACAACAACATTATGCCCAGATTTGTCGGATTATTTAATTTTTCTTTGTTGCGATAATCGATCAAATTTTAGAAAATTATACCTATAAACTTGATTGAACACGATTATACCTGCATTGAAAATAGACTATTAGTCAAAATACATTTTTTTTGAGAAAACAGACTTTTTTCAATTTCACTTTCGTACGAATTTAAACCTTGCCGTTATTTTTACTCTCACTTTCAGTTGATTTTTCTGACAATATTCTGTGAGTGCAACAACAACATTGTTTTACCAATAGAGTAGCACGTTCTGCCTTCAAGCACTTTTAGTATGAATTAATTTTCCTGTTTTTTTTTTCAAAATATTTCAACGAAAGTGTATAAAGCGTTGTTATATCTTTAGCTCTCTTATATTTAAGTATTTGTTCATTGACTAAAAGGTAAGTTTAAAAATTTTAAGATTATTATGAGCACTTGTGGTTTTTTGTATTGTATAAATGTTGATAAATTTAAATACCCATCTAAAAATCGAAATATATATGAGCATACATGATCATACATGGGCTTGTATATGATCATACATGGGCATACATGGTCATATACGTCCATACATTGTTCAATATATGACCATACATGATCTCATATATGATCATATATCTTCGGATCCGAAATTTGAGGGTATATGGACGTATATGATCATATACGAGCATACATGAATAATATATGAGCATGTATGGTAATATATGCAGATATATCACCATATACCCTCAAATTTCGGATCCGAAGATATATGATCATATATGAGATCATGTATGGACGTATATGACCATGTATGCCCATGTATGATCATATACAAGCCCATGTATGATCATGTATGCTCATATATATTTCGATTTTTAGATGGGTAATATATTATTAAATATAAAATTATTAAAGGAATTGTCAATGATTACTACTTTAAAAGTTTTTATCGTAAAATTTAGAAAAATCTTTTTAATTATAACAAATGTTTCTGCACTTGGATTCGATAAAAAATTTTGCAATTTATAAAAATAAAACGAAATTTTGTTCAAAAAAAATTTAAACGAAACTTCCGTTTATTTTAGTTTTATAATTTTATTTTCCAATATATTTTACACCTATACTCACAATATATTTTCCGTTACCGACTGTAGTTTATTTAAAAAGTGAAACGTAAAGTTTGTTTTTAAATGAAGAATCAATTGAAATATATTTTTTAACTATTTGAATCAGTCATTCAAAAAACAAACTATAAAAATTTACAGACATTCAGTAGGAGTTGATATTTTCAGTTAAATGTAAAATTTTATGTTTTCTGTTTTTAAAAATTTAAATTCATATAATTCTTTTTTGTTTTTTTTACCAAAATAGTTTGTAAATATATATACAAAATTATTTCAATAAAAATTACAATAAATTATTCAAATATAGACACACACATAAAGTCAATAAAAATATAAACATCTGTGTGTTGTGTTTTGTAATTACATACAAATAAAAAAACTTTCAATTTGAAAAACAAACCACAAAAGTAGTTTTTTCTAACTCTTTGTCAGTAAAAATTTGATGGTTATTTTTTAACGACTTTCTATTGTTTTTACTACTTTTGTTGATTATAAGACAATGATTGCAAATAAACAACAAAATGGGCTGAATAAAATGAAAAATCAGTAATCCTCTTTTTGATTGTATTTTCAATTAATTTAATATGTATTATAAGTTGTTTTTAAGGAAATCATATTGTGTGTGTTTAAACAAAATTAAACAATAAGTAATCTTACGGTAAGTGGATATTAAATTGTTATAAATCAATACATTGATAAAAATCCATGTATAAAACTACGAAAAAAATGTTAAAATAAAAAATAGTTTTTTGTTAAATAAACGAAAAATTGTTAATTTTACGAAAGATTTCGTTTTTTTGACAAAAATTTTGTGTTATAATGCTTTATGAGTGCTTTTAAAATAAATATGTTTTATATTGGTATAATTCACATAAACAATAAATAAAATAATATTTAAAATTACTTTTTCTTCAAAAGAAAGTAGATAGCCCCGTTGACCTAACAAAAACTTTAGTCTTCTGAGCACTGACTGTGTCAATTTCTGGTAATCGTCCAAGTTCAGTGTTCGAATATAAAGTGAGTCGATTAATATATATTTTAAGCTGCGGTTTTGAATAATTGTCGGTTTAAATGCTTAGAACGCAATGAAGCTCCTCATCTGTGGTATACAATTCTGCATTGACAATAGTTCTTACAAGGAAAGTATCCCAACTGATACACTCTGATTTCAATGAAATTTGAGTATGTTGCAGAGAAAAGAAAAATCCAAGCTCGACCTGTTTTTCTTTTAAGTGCAATATGGATGGTTTAATGGTTAAGAAGTGGGGTCAAAAATAGTTAAATTTTTGGATCTTTTCAATTCTTTAGCATTTCTACCAAAGGAACTACAACAAAATGTGATGTCTTCGACAAAAAAAAATCAGAGGTGCATCTGCCATTGCATTGTTTTAGTAAAATTTCGCTTTTATGTTGTTACGCAGAGAAGAATCATGGTTGCAACATGATCACTGCTACTATATTATGCTTGCTGCATACCCGAATGGTTGTCCTAATCAAGTTATTGGTTTATAAATAGGTTCTAACCATCAATATGGTCGCTACTATTATTATTATAGTAAATATTTTATTATTTCCTGATTGTCACTTTATATTTTATAACATAATTTGCTGTAACCATACTGTGGTAACAAAAATTCTGACTATGAATAAAATATGATAATTGTGGAACTTTAAAATTATAACAACAATCAATAAGTAATTATGAATCAAATAGAACATGACTTTGACATTTACGGTAATTATAATGTCTTGCTTTAAAAAAAAATTATGTCACCCATCTAAAAATTATGATATCATTTTAACCTGCAGTGTTTTATTTTCGAAAATGCCTTATGCATATAATATTACAATTTACACTAATCAATTCCTTGTCAATAAGATTCTATATAAAGTTCTAATTTTATTTTTAGTTCTTTTCAATAAAATCAATACTAATTTTTTTTAAATACGAGGCGGATCAATAAGTACGTGACTTTTTGAATGAAACACAGTTTTTTTTTTGCAAAAAAAAAAAAAAAAATATTTATTAACATGAGCGCCCCGGTAGGCTAGTTGGTAGCGTGTTAGCTTATCAGTGCTGGGAACGTGGGTTCGATTCCCACCAGAGGCTCTGGTCTGTTTTCGCTACAACGAGCCGATGGCTTTTGTTGCTAGTGATCGGTTAGGGTATTAGGATATAATTTGTAATTATATGATTAATATAAATAAAAAAAAAAAAAAAATAATCTCCTTTTAGTTCAGTACACATAGTCCAACGTTTCTCCAATTTTTACATCCCTTCGAAAAAATAAAATTTTTCGATGTCCATAAAATAGGCATTTGTTTGATCAATAATTTCATCGTTGAAGCTAAATCTCTGTCCACCGAGCCATTTATTTAGGTTTGGAAAAAAATAGTCACTGGGGGCTTAATCCGGAGATTATGGCGGATGAAGTACCAATTCGTAGCCCAATTAATGGAATTTTTCCATTGTCACACGATTATCATTGTAAGATTGTACGACCGATCATACAGTCAATTGTGAGCAAACGCGACACCCATCTTGCAGACACCTTTCATAAATCCAACTGATCATTTAAGATCGAAACCACTCTGCATATGAAATGCCAGTGGCATCAATAATCTCACGCACTTTTGCTTTTCGATCGGCCAACAGTATAACGTGGATTTTTTGACATTTTCGGGTGTACTGACCTTAATTGGCCGTCCAGAATGTTCAGCGTCAACAAAAGTTAATAAACCACTTTTTACTATTGAAATCAATTGTATTTAACAAGCTTTTTCATAGTTTGATTGACAGTTTTTTTTCTCAAAAAGTAATTTTTAAAAAATCCACGTTGTGTATGTTTTGAACAGCAAAGTAAATGACGAAACTTGCAAAAATTTTGACAGTAGTCTATTAACAGGTGGTACTTGATGGGAGTAGTGTTGCATTTCATTTTACTTCGAGGAAAGTTCTAAAAGTCTCGGACTTATTGATCCGCCCTTGTATGTTTAATTCATTTCTTGTGTAATAATGACTTTCTTGTGGAAAAAGTACTCAGAATAGTAATAAAATAACTTTTTATAAGAAAAAGTGTGTGGAACCCAAGAGTTGTTTTGTACGAAAAGGTTTGTTATACAAAATACCATATTTTTAGAAACATTTTTTTTTATTTATGGAAACATTTTTAGATTCTTACATTCTGCACACTGTTTCTTAGATAAAAATTCATATACTCTTCAAAAAACTTAGGTTCTAAAAAATTCTTAAATGCTGAGGACTTTTCATTATGAAAAATACTTCTAAGAACTTTTCTAGTAGAAATATTCTTAGATTCTTAGCTGTTTTTTTTTTAATAATTCTGGGTCTTTGAAGACTATCTTAAAAATCTCCTTAGAATATCAGAATTTTTCTTTTAAATTTCAAATAGTTTCTTTAGGAAAAACATATCTTAAAAAAATATATATATTTTTTTATTTTTATCAGGCTCGAGATCATAATTTAATGTTTCTAAAGAATAGTATACCATAATTTTGTAAGGATTAGCGCTAGAGGGAGTGCACAATTTCTACCCGAGCGACCTCCTTAAGAACCACCCAACCCACCAATATCTAATGGTTTTGAGCAGGCTTATATATCACATACTCTAAGGAAATTGACTATGCGAAATTCCATTTCCAGAAGGATCCATTTTGCGAGGTTTATGAGAGTTGTATAAGCTGTAGTTTTTCTGTCAAATATTTCAAGAGGGGGCTTGGTCAATAATTTACATTTTTTTTTTTTGGTTAACCCTAATATATATCATTAGTAATACTTACAAACATACACAATAAGTACTAAGTAATAAAAGTGTCATTAAGTTTTATGTGATACAATTTTTGGCTTTTACATTCATTAACAACACCCTTTTTTCAAAAAGTCATATACTTGACAATACGATTAGTACTCTCTACATTCTAATACTACATATACATATTTATACCTTACATAGTATCACACTAAGGTACTTTACCAAAAGAATATATGTATGCCTGTCTGTATGTATGTATGTATAAATAAGCATATGTAATGACTACTAAGTACTTGATACTATAATGGTGTTTAGTGTTTCCTACTTACATTTGTCTGTTGTATATATGTTGACATGTGTGTGTATGTGTACTTAGAAAAAATATACTATTTAACAAACTCATGTGTCAAACTTGTAAATTTTACTAAAAGTCAATTTAATGCCTTAACAGGCTTTTGTTGTTTCTTGTTATAGTTTTTCGTCTTTTCCAAAATTTTGTGTTTTTATTGGTTATTTAACAAATTGGTTTTTGCTACTTTCGTTCTATACAATTTTTAAATATTTTATAGTCATGCTTACCAAGCAAAAAAAAAAAAATAAAACATTTTTTGCAACACATGTGTAAATATACACTAAAACTATACAAATAGAAAATTTATATGATATTTAAAGTTAAAATAACATAATATTCCCCACAAAAAAGGTTTATATATAGTCATATATAACTAGATAAAATTATATTAAATATATATAATACAATAAATCAAAAAAACTATATCACCTTAAAATGGGAATATAACGGAATTAAAATTTCCCCAAAAATATTTGTCATAAAATTCTACTATCGGGTGATTTTTTAGCAACTTTCTTTTGGGCAACACTGGTTTTGGCAGCTCAGCTGTTTTTGTGTAACATGTTGCCGTCAAACATGTTCAGTTCATGAATCAACTTACAAACGAACAACAACGCTTGCAGATTAATAAATTTTATTATAAAAGTTCATGCTCGGTTAAGAAAGTGCATCGTGCACTCCTTAATTTTATGGTCAGTTTGGGCGACCTTCTGAGGCTGCTATTCGGAATCTTGTGACTAAATGTCGCACCAAATTTACATTATTGGACATTAAACGACCAACGCGCATACCATACGTAGAGTTCCAGTGTTGTTGATGACCATAAATTATCAATTCGGCGCTACCGTGCGATAATAACAAACTTTTTTTGCCCAAACTGGAAGAGCTGGACTTGGCTGACATGTGGTTTCAACAAGACGGTGCCACATGGTACGCGAAACAATGGCGCAATTGAGAGGAGAGTTTGGTGAACAGTTTATTTCACGTTTGGGGCAGGTAAATTGGCCCCCTATTATTTTTTGTGGGGCTATGTTAAGGCTTATGTCTAAAGGGGCAAGCCCGCAACGGTTGACGCACTGGAAGCTAATATTAAAGAATTTATTCGTGATATGTTGAAGAGAGTATTGGACCCAGCTTATGAACCATTTGAAGCGCAGCCGCGGTCAACATTTACATGAAATCATCTTTAGACATTGAATTATATAGACCGTTCTATCGACTCCAACAAAGATTTCATACATTTCTCTAAATTTTATGTGTTTTTTTTTAAATCAAATCCGAAAGCTTTTAAAAAGTCACCCATTATAAGTCTCTGAATACACTAAAGCTCAGAATTGTACTTGTAAGTAAGAAGAAGGTCAAAAATGGCTAAAAAGTCCCACAAATCCGAATTTTAGGGGGTTAGTTTGTATAAAAAATTGGGTTATGTAAAATTTTACTATAAGTCACCATACAAAAGAAATTCCTAGATATAATATATACACTTAAAATAATTTGTAAATTAAAATAACAGAAATAATTGACTTAAAATAACAGAAATAATTGACTACTTACTTTTGATTTAAATCGAATAGTTTTTGTTATTTACTTTTAAATGTTGTTTAAAGAACTGACACATCAGTAAAAAACAAATGATTAATCACTTAAAAATAAATGTTAAAATTTAACCTATCAATTCCGTAATAAATAAATGATTATTTATTTCAAGTTTTTTCTGTTTTTCTGTTTTTTGTATTTTTGTTTTTTTTTTAACCTACAAATTGTATACTCACACAGCCTATATAGACATTTTGTATGAATGTCCATTTGTATGTGTGTGTGTTTATGAAGTTGTTGTAATTTTAATTGAAATAATTTTGTATATAAACAAAAAATTTTTTTAGAAACAAAATGTTGATTTTTAAAATGGCAGTTATAAAACATTATAACAGATTATTTGTAATATATATGGGAAAAGCGTGGAAGTTAACCCTTGGTAGACGGGTGGCAATCTTATCTTGCCTAGCTTTGCTCACCGGAGGTGTGTGAGGTTCTTGTCTATCTTTCGCCCCCATTACAATAGAAAAAAAATAAGTCTCAAAGACTGAGAGAGATTTGGAAGAATACACCGGGGGTCGAAAGCTACTCCCATATTATCCCCTTCTGGGGACTTACCATACCGCGCCCCTAGAAGTCATGGCTTAAAAATTAGACGCTGCTATACGCTACCCTTAAATATTTTTCTCTAGGCCTTCTTATTGAAGGTAAAACTCAGTTACGTTATTTTACAATTCATTCAATTATTATTCCTTATTTGTTTTATATATATAAAAATACCCTTAATGGCACTGCGCAGTCCCTATTTGAACGCTACAAAAATTCATGCGTTCAATCCTGAAACTCCTGATAATAATTATATTGATAATCTTAGTAATAATAATATTAATAATAGATGGCTGAATACAATGTTAATAAAAATAATAATAATGATAATAATAAATCAAGGGTGTTTGTTGTTGTTTTGTTAAGTGTAACCTTTACTGTTGTTGTAGTTGTTGTTTTTAACGTCTCGATGTAGCTGTTGTCACATTTAGTTTTTGTTGTTATACTTCTTTTTGTTGTACTTTAGGTTGTGGTACTTATTGTTGTTGTAGACGTTTTCCTGTTGTAGTTCTTGTTGATAACGTCTCGTTGAAGCTGTGGTTATATTAAGAACCCTATAAACCAGGATGTACAAAATACATAATTTTTAGCCACCAGTTTAGCCATTATACCATGCTACTATGATGCCAATTGGTGCGACCACTATAAAATTCTTGGCCGACACCATGAAATTCTTAGCCGATCTACAGAAACACTTAGCCTCTGTGATGTGAATGTATACTTATTTTAATTTTTTTTTTTTACTTAACATATAACAAACAACAATATTAACAAACAAATTATTAAATATTTATATAAAGAATTATTAATAATTATAACAAACAAATCGCACTTGATTAACAAGAGGGTAATAACTCAAAATTTGTAAAATGTTCAGTAGAGGTGAAAAACTGTTTGTGGTTTCATTTTAAGATAATTCAAAAATCCGAATACCCTATAGGACCCTATAGGTCCGCCAAATAACTTTTTTTTTTTGAAAATACTATACTATGGCGATCGTTATCGGGCCTTGTTGAACGAATTTTTGTTCACAAAAATTAAAGAGGAGCAAATTGGCAACATTTTGGTTTCAACAGGACGGCGCTACGTGCCACACAGCCAAAGCTACACTCGATGTTTTGCGCCCTGTTTTTGAAGATCGAATTATCGGCCGCAGAGCTGATGTCGTTTGGTCACCTCGGAGCTGCGATTTGAGACTGTTGGACTATTATTTGTGGGTTGCCGTCAAAGATAAGTGTTACGCCGACAAGCTAGAGACAATTGACGCTTTAAAAGACAATATTTGTGAAGCCATTGGTGAAATACAGCTGCACACAATCGATAATGTGCTTAAAAATTCGACCGATCGTGTAGGCTACTGCATGGACAGCCGAGGCAGCCATTTGAATGAAATTTTTCCATTATCAACCGGAATGATTGTACTTTCAAATAAATTTGAAATTTGAGAAAATATTCAGTAGTTTCTTTTTATAACATTTTCAAAAAAAAAGTTATTTGGCGGACCCTATAGTAAGCAAATTCCATTTGAAAATATATTTATATTGTTTTTCTTTTTAATTTTTGCACATATTGCAAAAAAAAAATACAATTTTTTGACTTAATACCATTTGTCTGAAAATTCTCTACATTTTTTTTTGTATTATTTTGAGTTTTGACGCTTTAGTTGAAATTTAGTTAAAGTATCCAATTTTTTTTTCAACAAAAGGGTACTAACTCGAAAAAAATTTTATCTTACCTTGTTATGATATTCTATTAACTCCACATTTTTTTTATATCTTGAATACCTGTTCTTAATTTCAGATATACTACGTGTAGTCTTTATTAAATGATAATATAATTAAAATGATAATATACATATTATGTATAAAGTTAACAACAATTATTAAGTGTTTAAATTAAGTATCTATTAAATTTTTGTAATACAACTCATAAATATGTTTTGGGATTATATTTTTTTTACAAGTTCCTTAAGATCCTTTTTCTTATTTTCCGACAAAGGAAGCCTTTCCAAATAAATAGAGGATAAAATAAATCAATAATAAGTGTAAAAGATATTTTAAATTATAACAGAAAAATACAAAGAAAATAATTAATTACAAGCTTACTTAAGATTTTCCCAATAGCTGATGCGTTTGAGTTTGTTTTTTTGGACAGTTATTTTTGAAAAATATTTATCCTTATAGGAACCTTTATAAAAAAAAGAATTGAGATTTTCGGATTCTACACGCAAAACTTTGACTAGCAATGAATGTGACTTGCAATGAATTCCCTCTGTGTTTGTAAGTCACTTGTATCCCAATATTTTTGAAATATTTTAAAACGTCAAGATTCTGGTATTTTTTCTTTGCACTTAAAACGGCAGTTTTCTCCACAAGCAGTTCGTAAGCACTTTTTTTGTAGGATGAGAAAGCGAAGTATATGGATATCCTGAGTTTCGCAAATTTTGTTGACGTTTTTATACCCTCCACAATATATGGTGAGGGTATATATCAGTTTGTCATTCCGTTTGTAACATGTCGAAATATAGGTTTAAGACCCCATAAAGTATATATATTCGTGATCCTTATGCAATTTTAAGTCGATTTAGCGATGTCTGTCCGTCTGTCTGTCTGTCTGTCCGTCTGTCTGTCTGTTGAAATGGCGATCACGACGCGAAGACGCAAGCGGGGGTGCCTATTTTTACCCAGATTATTGAACATCCTCCCGAGCAGTTTGGTATTTAAAATGAGCAAAATCGGTTAAGCGGTTCAAAAGTTATGAGTGAAAATGTGAAGGTACCTCTAAATTTTCCATACAAATTTGTACAATTTTTCTGTATCTATTTTTTTTTTCTGTTAAGTAAGTAAAAATGTTATTAAGTCTTCTTATTGTTCGATTACATTTATTGTCTTACATAGAGAATAATAACATTCTTAGAGCTATATGTGTGTTACTCTGATAACTAAGTTAACGTAAAAATCAACAATGTTAAAGTCGCTAACAGAGCAGACCTCTGTAAATAACATTGCTAAAACTAAATAAATAACATTACTAAACTAAATAACAAAAGTTCGTTACATAAATTGACAAAACATATTCATATTACAGTTCATGCAAAATTTAATATATACGTATATCATCTCCAGCCCCTATGGTGGAGGGTATTCAAAGATTCGGCACAGCCGAATTTACCACTTTTTTACTTGTTTTTTCTTGTTTTGTGTTTTATAATAAGTACGTTTTTTTCTTCCATCAACCGTTTTCTGCATTTCTATGTCCGAAGAACTGCTTTGACTTACCAAGGACGGATTAAAATCGTCATTCGAATCATCCCTGAATGGATCTGCAGAGCTATAACTATTATTGTCACTATATATATCCTCTAAACGCAAAGACGCAGAATAGTGTTGCATGTTTGGACACGTCATATAAAATTTTAAGTAACTATTGCTTGTTCGTATAATATAAAATACAATAATTTTTTAAATTTTCAATATTTTCAAATTGTATCAAAAAAAAAAAAAAAAACAGTATCAACTCAAAATACAACAAAATTTAAATGAAACAGTTTGTTTTTTTTCACGAATAAAGGCTCAAATCATAGTAATACCTTTTTTATGAAAATATACGATTCATTTCTATTTAAATTTTTGTTTTAACTCAAAATAATACCTTTTTGTTGATATAAAGGTAGTCACTACATTATCAAGAAAATGGTCTCAAATGTGCTTTTCGAGATGAAAGAGTAATCGTAATACGTTGAAATTTTTACAGTAGATAGATATTGATGTTTTTAAATGATTTCTTGCAAAAAGTGAAATTTTAAAAATTTTGAGTTATTACCCTCTTGTTGATCAAGTCAAATGTATATTTAAATTTGTTTGCCTAAAACAAGACTTTTTTTCCTAAGATAACACAAAACACATGTTAAATTTTTAATGTTTATTTTTTCTATTTGACATATCAATTTCTTTTTAAGTTTTAAATATTTCTTTATTAAATTTTTTTTCTTTATTTAAATTTTATAGCTAAGTTTACTTAGTTTTAGTGCTAAAAATATATCTTATATTATATGTACAATGTCTGAGTTACTGTTACTTTAAGTCTCAAGTCTTATTTTTACCAAAATTATATCGAAAATAAAAACAAATAAAAATAATATTCTGAGTATATTAATTAAAATATGATAGAAAATTTGGGAATTTTATTACATTTTGTGATTATCTCTAGGAAATCTATACCGCCAAAAGACCCTTCAGCTCTTGACTCCAATTGTTTTTTTTCCTTGAATATTGGTTGCCTTCCATGTGCTATCCCGTTTGCATAAAAAATATCCATATTTTACGTATCCAGCCTTGCATACCCGGGAGAAAACTAACTACTTTTAAATCGCAACAGACCCGCCCACTCGTGCTTCTCATATCTTACCGCATCCAATATAAATTTTATAGAATGGGATTTTTGAAACTATCATAATAAAGGAGTAAAATTTTTAGACTTTTCTTATACGGGTTTGTGGGATATTTTAAAGCCAACTCTGAAAAAGTACGTAATTAAACCTTAAACAAATTTTATGTTTTGGCTTATTTCTCGCGTTTAAGTTTAATTGTGAGGTTTGGTGTATTTAGAGACTTATAGTAGAATTATATGAAAAATATTTTTGTGGAACATTTTAAGCCGTATTTTCCCCCTTTTTCACGAAAGGTCAAATAGGCCCATACATTGAGGAGTTAGTTTTATACCTAAAATATAAGGATCACATCAGGGATGGAAAACATGATACAATTGTACTTTTTTTGGTACATTTTTACCTTGGTTGGTACCGTGGTACTACCGCGGCTAATTTAGTACAATTTAAAATTTTCAACTTATAACTTGATAAACATAAAGTCGACTTTTTTAAAAAGAAACTTTAAATTAAAAACCTCTTATTTATTTAGCTACTATAGCAAAAAATAAAGTCAGTTTTAAGTTGAACCGGCTCTAAATTCACATCAAATGTATCAAATGTTTGCATACACATTGTACTAAAATATTCGGAAGTGGCAACATTGAAGAGCTGATTTTAAATTACCTCTCAAAACAAAAAACAAAAAAGTGTATTATTGTTAAAAAGCTATTAAATGCCTTTAAATTTTTTTAATAGCAAATCCTGAAAAGGTTAAATTGCCCTCCAGGGAGGCGGGCAGACAGAAAAAAAGGTGTGACATTTATAAAAATTAGAGCAAAAGTTTACGAAGCTTTGTGGTAATTATAGGACTACATTAAATTAACGATAAATTTTGTTTCACCCCGTAAATTTAAATTTTTTTAAGTCTTTTTAGTATCTAAGCAAATCTAACTCAATACGATAAAATTGTTAAAATAAAAAGCGGAAAAAATTTTGGTACCGTGAGGATCGAAAAAGTACAATTTGTTTGTCTGGTTGGTACAATAACAGAAAACATATTTTCCATCCCTGGGTCACATTATCTGTTATGCAAACTCACCATAAGAATCGGCAAAATGGAGAAACCCCCCCCCCCCCTCCCCCACGCACACTTTAAATAAAACGTATATTTTGTTTTGGTCTCCTCTACCAGAATATGATATCGGAACCTTGTCATTTTGTAAAATGTTTGATTTTTTGTACGGTGTAATTTGTTCTGGTCCAATAATATTTGAGTGGAGAAATATCCTAATGTATAAAAGTATACTTTATGCATACTATAGACAAGTAAAAGTATACTTTAATCGCTTAAGTCTGCTTTAAAATTAAAACTAACTCAAGTTGACTCTATCCAATTTAACAACACACAACAGCTGTTTTCCGCCAAAAAAAATTTTGTGAAAAAATATGTTTGAATTGCAAATTATTAAAAGAAAAATTATATCAATAAATACGATATTTTGCATAACATTTATTAAGATAATAAATTTTTATTAATAAAAATACACTTTTCAATCCTTTTTTATAAAGTTTTTTCCTTTTCACATTTTGCAATTGCAAATCTTTTATTTACACACTTTTAATTTTGTTCGACAAATATAAAATCAGCTGATCAATGTTGCCATCTGCTTCTATTTTAGTACAATATGTATGGGGGCATTTGCTACATTTGATGTGATACCCATTGAAAGCCTGTTCAATTTAAAACTGGCTTTAATTCTGACTATAATAGCAAAATAGAAAATAACAAGTTTTTAATTTAAAGTTGTTTTTAAAAAAAGCCGACTTTAGTGCGGGGCTATGATTACGGGCCAATGTGTTTAATGTCTCCAAGATAATTTTAATGTGGAAAAAAAATACTTTAACGTTTAAATGTTTTAAAAGATCCGTAGTTCAATGTATGGATACAAAATATATTATTTTGTTCTGGTCTTTTTGCAGGCTTTCATAAAACATTTGATTTTTTTTTTAAACACAAGTTTTTAGGAATTTTATAAAATAACTTCTAATTAATATTAATCATACGCCTAGTATAACATTTACTAAAACTGTAAATTTTAAAATTGCTTTATAATTTTTTTTTGAATAAAATTTAAAAATTTAAATCGTTACAAAATCAGTGTACTTTACTTTAAATGGTATTTACAATATACCATTTTTTGTTCATATATTGTTCTATAAAATTGAAAGTCGTTCATTCCGCGAGAAACAATAAAGGATTTGATAACACGAACAACTTTAAGAATCAGAATGGACAAACCAGCGAAAATATATAAGGGCTTAAGTTATGTTCCAAAATTCTCAGAGAGTTTGCGACACTGTGATATATATGACAAAGAAAAATATGAGTTATCATTTAAGAAGAACAACACGGTGAATAAATTATTTAGCAGAACAAATTCAAAAATTAATGAAGGAGAAAATTGCAATTTAATATATGAAATTAGCTGTAACGGAGACGGGTCCAACGTATGCGACAAAGTAAATGTTGGTACTACAAAATCAAATTTAAAGACTATACTAGCATCTCACAAATCTGAACAGAAAGCTTTAGACCAGTGGTTGACAAAGAGTCGCCCATGGGCGACGCACTCATACTAACATACTAACCCAGATAGCATGAAAATGAAAATAACAAATCAGTCTCATTTGAGCTTTCGTATAGTACGATGGTGTCGACACATATTACGAGCATTACACTGAACGAAATTTCATGAATATTGAGAATCGAAAATTTTATCGGCAAACCGATTCATTTATTTTTATTTCTTCATTTATTTATTATTTATTTATTTACCTACATATATGGTTAATTATTTATATGGTTATTTATTTACTTAAAATTCTTATTAAAATAGGTAAGGCTTTAATTAGAACCCTTCCTCCCCTCTTCACATAAAAAATGAAAATTTAAAATAATGGAAGGAAACAATTAAATGAATGGGGAAAAAATTGTAATTTTTTTTTAAATACCCATCTAAAAATCGAAATATATATGAGCATACATGATCATACATGGGCCTGTATATGATCATATATGGACATACATGGTCATATACGTCCATACATTGTTCAATATATGACCATACATGATCTCATATATGATCATATATCTTCGGATCCGAAATTTGAGGGTATATGGACGTATATGATCATATACGAGCATACATGAATAATATATGAGCATGTATGATAATATATGCACATATATCACCATATACCCTCAAATTTCGGATCCGAAGATATATGGTCATATATGAGATGATGTATGCACGTATATGACCATGTATGCCCATGTATGATCATATACAAGCCCATGTATGATCATGTATGTTCATATATATTTCGATTTTTAGATGGGTAATATAATAAAAACAATGGCGCATAATCATATTTTAAATAAAGTATACTTTAGGAGTTATAAAGTCGACTTTTCTTTGAAGTATACTTTAGGCCTACTATAGACAAGTTAAAGTATACTTTAATCGTTAAAGTCTGCTTTTAAATTAAAACTACTTGAAGTTGGTTTTATCTAATTTAACAACATCCATTTTCAGCTAAGAACATTTTTGTGATAAAAAATGTTTGAATTGCAAAATATTAAAAGGAAGATTATATCAATAAATAAGGGATTTTGCATAATATTTATTAAGTTAATAATTTTTTATTAATTAAATTACAATTGCAAATATTTTATTTACACACTTTCTTTTTTTCGGCTAATGTAAAATCAGCTGAACAATGTTGTCACTTGCTTATTTTTAGTACAAAATGTATGCGGTCATTTGGTACATCTGATCTGATACCCATTTTATTGTTTATTTTCAATCATTGTTTAACAATCGACAAAAGTAAAAACAATGGAAAGTCGTTTAAAATAACTATCAAATTTTTACTGACAAAACGTTAGAAAAAACTACTTTTGTTGTTTGTTTTTCAAATTGAAAGTTTTTTATTTGTATGTAATTACAAAACAGAACACACAACACATGCAGATGTATATATTTTTATTGGCTTTGTGTGTATGTATATTTGAATAATTTCTTGTAATTTTTATTGAAATAATTTTGTATATATACAAACTATTTTGGTTAAAAAAAAAACAAAAAGGAATTATATCTATTTTTTGAAGCAGAAAATATAAAATTTTACATTTAACTGAAAATATCAACTTCTACTGAATGTCTGTAGATTTTTATAGTTTGTTTTTTGAATAACTGATTCAAATTGATAAAAATATGTTTCTATGAATTTCAATTGATTCTTCATTTAAAAACAAACTCTACGTATTACTTTTTAAATAAAAACTACAGTCGATAATGGAAAATATATTGTAAGTGTACATGTAAAACAATCTGAAAAAATTTTGTTACAGAAACCAAAAGTAAAAAAATCGTCTAAAATTTTTTTTATACAAATTTGGAAACAATTTAATATGAAAAATTACACAAAATTTTTTTTGGCTGATAATTCGCATATTATCGGTTTTATTGTGTAAATACAAATTGCACTTTTTTTTCGTTACGAAAACTCACCTAAAAATTAGGTAGGAAAAGTTCCACTAAAATTAACTAAAATATGATTGTAAGTTTATGTGTGTAAAATTAAGATAATCGTGCGCCCAATTTTAATTTAAAAAAATCCTATAATCATTGAATGGTTTGACAAATCTATCAACATCCTGCATACGCAGAGTAAAAATATGGTTTAAGAGTATTATATGAGAAAGTCACTACAAAATAATCATAGTATGATCACAACACGATTCTAAATGATTGAAAATTCGTCCTCAGTGGATCATAATATTATAAGTTAGGATTATGTTTGGATAATAATAATTTCGAATTTCCAATCATAACATGATGCTCTTGAAATATATTTTTTTCTGCGAGGATTTGGCTAATTTTTTCATTAATTGTTCGGTAAAAACTCGTCTTTTGGATCTTGGGTAATTTTTCATTTTATTTTAAGTATTTTTTCGTCTTTTCGAATTTTGCTTTTTGGACCATTTTTTATTTTATTTTTTTTGAGATTTTTTATTTGAATAATATTTAATTTCTACTTTTGGTTAATTTCAATTTGGTTAATTTCAATTTGATTGATTTTGACAACAGCCTCGAAAAAATTAATTTCGTTACATTTAGATTACAACATTTCTAAAAAAATTACAAAATTTTGTGTCTACAAGAAATTCAGAGATTCGAAAATATTTATCTAAAAAAAGTTAATATTTTCGCAAAAAAAAAAAAAAAAAAAAGGTACTTAGATTTTCACACCTTATATAATAAGAATTTTAACAAAACATGTGTCCATTACACCTACTAGATCTTTATGTTTAACGCCACAAAATCAACCAAAGAAATGCCATTTCTAGCGGTGTAGTTGTTATGTAATGCCACATATATGTTTACACATGGTAGGGCAATACAATTTTGTATAAAAATAATTACTGCAAAATATTTTATTTTATTGCAAAATTATGTAAATAAATTTAAAAGCTGTTTTAATACACAAACTTTTCAATAAAATCAAAATTTTACGATTTACACCTTTAAAAAACATAAAATTTTTTAAGGATTTTCATCACGTCTGTAATTTGACCAAACATGAATGTTGTTGTTGTGGGTTGCTTGCACAACTACATTTATACAGCTTGGTTGAAAAGTTCCTGCGCTCGAAATGAAAGAATACTACTTTTGTTACGAAATATATTTTTTTATTCAATATAATCTCCTAGAAGCTCAATACACTTGTTCCAATGATCTTCCAATAATTTTATCCCATCCTTATAATGGTTTTCCGGAAGCTCTGCAAAATAACCGTCTACGGCTGCTATGGCCTCTTCATTCGACGAAAAATGCTTTCCACGCAGGAATTGTTTGAGATTTCTGAAGAGATAGTAGTCACTGGGAGACAAATCTGGTGAATATGGTGGATGTTCAAGTAATTCGTACTTTAATTATTTGAATTTAGCCATCGTCAAAACACTTTTGTGAGCAGGTGCATTGTCTTGATGAAAAATGATTTTTTTTTCTCACGAATTTTTTCATCCAGCTGATCCAAAAGGCTGCAATAATATTCAGAGTTGATCGTTCTACCTTTCAGAATAAAATCAATCAACAAAATTCCTTTTGCATTCCAAAAAACTGATGTCATAACCTTCTTTGCTGATCGTTGTGACTTCACCTGCTTTGGAGCTGAACAACCAGCTTCAGTCCACTGTAAACCTTCTTGTTTTAATTTAGGATCATGGTGGTAGATCCAAGTCTCATCCATAGTTATAAAACGACGCAAGAAGTCGATTTTATTCGGCTCAAAACGCTCCAAATTACGCTGAGAAATTTGTTTTCGATCCAGTTTTTGTTGATTTGTTAATGTGTGCGGCACTAACTTTCCAAACAGTTTTTTCATACGTAATTCTTCATGTAAAATATGGAGTACTTATTCGTCTGAGATGCCTATGGCATTAGCAATGTCACGCTTAGTCATACTTGGATCTTCACTAACCATATTATGTACCTGCTCAATGATTTCTGCTGTGGTTGCAGTTTTTTGTCGTCCTTCGCGTGGATCGTCTTTAAGGCTGTTACGGCCACGTTCAAATTCACCAGCCCAAAATTCAACGGTGCGTTTTGAAGGTGAGGACTTCTTATACACTTCTAACAATTGTACATAAATTTCCTTTGCTTTTAAACCCTTCAAAACAAAGAATCTAATGACTGCACGATATTCAATTTTTTCCACATTAAAAAAAAATCAATGACACGTCAACTTCAAATGGCTTGTAAACAAAGAAAGAATTGACATAATGACTTGCAACTTTGCATGTGTCCTCAGGACAGTTATACCAACTTGAGAAAAAAAGTTTGGAGCTAGCGGTGCCATCTCTTGGTGAGCACAGGAACTTTTCAACCAACCTGTAGTTGCTGGATGATTGTTTGGCTTGGAAGGATGGATGGATGGCTGGTTGGTTGGCAACCATTTAAGTATTTGTTCATTTGTGGTACGTGATTAAATTTCAAGCAATCAAACTAAAAGAATAAAACAACAACTACTACTAACAAAACATAATTAAATTAAGGATAAAAATAATAAAGTATAAAAGAAAAAATTGAAATTTAATACTTAAGTTTTATGTAATGAATTTTAACCCTTTCCTTCCTGACTTTTTGTTTTTGGATATATTTTTTTTTTTTTATATCTCGTCAATGAATATTGGGATATTTCGCACTTATGGCGTTTTCTTTTCTGAAAAAAAAAACCCAAAAGAAACACACGAAGAATTCAAAGTAATTGCAAAAACTTGCAAAATTTCTACAAATTGGCAAAAATTTTTAAAATTTATTTAAAATTAAACAAAACTAAATTAAAAAGTTTACAGTAACATCCAACAGAAATAATAGTATCTGCTTTTTTACTGGTACACTGTTGTCTTCCACTTTGATAAGATATTATATAACAATAAATATATTTTAATAAGATTACTAAGCACTTTCCCGACTAACGCGAAAGTGTTTCTTAAGCTAATAATAAATTATAAGTTTATAGAAATTTTTTCTCCTAATGATTGACTTACATCACTTTCGAAGTACAAATTATATACATATATACTCTACATAGTTGTCGACATAAGTATGAAGGTTTCTACCTCCCAATTCTGTCTAAATTTCATCATCTTTATCAGATTATGAAGATGAATCTAAGGGTTCAGCAAAGATTTTTTGTGCACATAAAAATGTAGGGTTTTCCAGAATAATAACTAAACGTTCAAAATGACAGCTTTAATAATGTCAGCTGTATTAAAAGGCAAAATGTCACCCTCCTAATAAAAAAATGAGGAAATATGTAACATTTCCGCATTGTATGAGGGAAAAATTTTTAGAAAGGAACAAGTAATCCTTCTAAACGATTGCGTTTTCTTTTTGAAATGAACACAACAATGCAGTTTTCGTGCAGTTTTTTATGCATAGTGTAGTCATCACTTTAAAAAATATTAAATACTCGGTATTCGGTTTAAACTAAAAATATCTAAAAAAAAATAACGCTATATGAAAAAATATACGACTTAACTCAAATACGCCAGTGCAACCCAATTTTTCTATATGAACGAAAATTTATTGCTGCAATCATTAAATAATGTTAGTAAAAATGATTAGTAAGTAATTTATTTAGAATATTTTTCTACCTTAAGTCTAAAAATTTAAAATGACAATATCAAATTAAAGAAAGTTCAAAAATAAATATTTTTGTATTTTTAAATTCAAAAATTACAATGATTATTTAGTAATTTTTTTTGCTATTTGAATTTTAAAAATTACAGAATTTTACCATAATATGGTCCTTACAACTATAATATGATTTGAAACTATGAAAAAGTTATAAAAACTTAAAAATATTTCCTTAAGAAATGTTTTTCCGATAGAAAAAATTGTATATTAAGAACTTTTTCAACAAAATTTCTCAGATTATATGGACTTTAAAAAAAAACACTTCAAAAAAGCTTTTAAATTCAATAGACTGTTTTAAGATATATATATAATAGGTTTGTTTTTTTTCGAATTTTATATCTATATCTATAACTACTTGTAAAAAAACGACTGTTCCTACTTACCTGACTTTTCTTTATTTTTTGTCAACAAATACAATTTTAACATTTGTGGCCGCCTTTGTACAAAAGCTGTTTTTGTTTATGGACTGCGCGGGAACGCGAAATAAAGCAATTATATTATTTGCCCTGCTCTACCTTAACTTACACATAATTCATTTGTTCGCTTTTGTTGTTTTTAATAGTTTATCAAATTAAAAATACAAAAATACAAAAATTTCAAATATTTTTATAACAAATATATTTGTTTACATTTAAAAGAGAAAAGCAAAAAATTTCCAAGACTAGGCAGCATTTTTTTACATTCTTAGTTTTTAAGTAGCTATATTTATAACTACTTAAATTATGGAATATATATATAAAATTCGAAAAAAACAAACCTGATATAATAAGTTTTTTAGTAGTATTTAGTAGGAAGTATAAATTTTGACAGTACTACCTGCGCTTAGAGATCATCTCGTTCAGCAGATAGTTGTAATACTGTTAAATTCACCAGTCATACTGATTTATTGGTATTAATAGTATTTACGTCAAAGCTATGCAAAAATAATTTTCAATAATTTATCTAGAAAAACTGAATGTCACGTATACTGTATTTTATCCCTTCTTTGTAAATATATTTGATTTTCTTATAGGCACAACCAAAAATTAAATTTTGGCGGACTGTGTTCTTTCATCCAGTGAATGCATACATATTAAGTTGAATAAAGTCTTTGAAGTTTTTATTATATATATATTTGAATCGTAACAAACTTTTTGATTTGTATTATTCAGTATGTTGTTGATTCTTTTACAAACAACAATTAAACTTTTACACAAGACAGTATACTAAAGTTTTTAGTTTAATTATTTTCTTTACTATATTTAGCCTTTGCGAAAGAACTTCCGTGCAAATAGCAAGTTTAACTTGGTCTTGTACATTTGTAGCTCTTAACTATTGTTTTCCTGGGGTAACATTGGCTTACACCCACACGTTTTTGTAAATACATACAGTGAGGGACAATATTATGGAAACATGGGTATTTTTTTCTTTCCAAATCTATCTATATCTCTTATATAACATATATTTGTTAAATATACTGTTTTATCAACTGCTTTTACTGACCCTATTCCTAGCTAAAAATGGTTAATTTTTTTTAAGAGATGCAACACTCAGGAAATTCTTCCTACTGTTGAGTAATAAACATATGCTTTCTTTGAAAAGAGGGTAGAGGTGAGGTGAAAGTTGGTGAAAGATAAAAGACTTCAAATATGGCATCACTGTAATTACGCTTTTAGTTAATAGCCCTGTTATGTTATTTAACTTCGGTTGGGTTAAGTGCTATTAAAACACCGAAAGAGGACGTTGTGATATGTATGAGGAAGAGAAAAATCACATATATTATTTTTTCTAAATTAATGTTGCCGTCACAAGAAACCGAACCCGCAACCTTCTGTGTAACAGTCAAACGCGCTAACCATTAATATACGGAGGTTGAAAGCTCGTTAAAGGTTTAGAAAAAAAATAATCTCCATGTGAAAAATGTTGTAGCCAAAGTATAACAAACTATTTTATATAGTTAGGATTTTCTCTTTTAAAATCGTTAATTTATTTGAAATCGTTGAAAATGTTTTTATTGCAAAATTAAATTGCATTAAAATTACAGCTAAAATGCGAAGTTAAGGCATTAATACACCTTTCCAAATTTTCTATTTTTTCTACTTAATTTTTGTATACTTTACTCATATTTTACTAATTTTTTGATATCATTTTTTTTTGTTTTGTAAATATGAGAAAACTTAAGAAAAAACGTGGCAATTCTAAAATTTGAGAAATATTTTTTGCGTGTATATTATTATTCATAAGTAAAAAATACCGGCATTTTCGTTTGGCAACCTTAAAAACGCTTTAATAATTGCTGAAATGTATTGAAAACTGTTATGTCCAACGATAAAATTGCATAAAATTGGCAACACGGCCACCCAAAAAATCAAAAGAGGTAATAAAAAACCAATTTCGACAGCGGATTTAATACTTGTTTCACTTAAATTTAAAGTAAAGACCACAATAAGCACTATAGTCTTTATTAAGCTACAAAATAAAAATATACAAAGTCAGTTGGCTGCGTTTTCATATTTTCTTTTTAATTTATAAGTAGAGTGGTTTGAAAGGGTTTCAAAATACAATAAAAACATGAATTATACACTCACCAAAAATAGTTTGTAATGGCAACTGAATATTTTTTTCTGTTATTACGAGAAATTTTGCTAATTTGAGCACAGCGGTATTTTTTTTGGTAATCTTAGCAACACATGTCTGCTTACGTGTATTACAATGAAATTAGTAGAAAAGTTAGTACCCGTTACTAAACTTTAGCTAACTTTATGTAAAGTGAAATTTAAAATCGTCTTGCTAAAATTAGCAAAAAAATGTACTAAATATTATCAATATTGGTACAACCAAATTAGTATAAAAAATTAAAAAGCGGTACTTAATTTTGGTAAATTTCTGTAAACTTGATGAATTGTAAAATAAAGCAAAATTTTAATTTATAAAAAATATTGTAAAAATGCACAAATTAACAAAATTATTTTTAGATACACTTGTTACACTTTAAAGAAATTCTTTGAAATTGCCTTACAAAATTGAATATATATTT
This sequence comes from Eustalomyia histrio, assembly GCA_949748255.1. NCBI lineage: Eukaryota > Metazoa > Arthropoda > Insecta > Diptera > Anthomyiidae > Eustalomyia > Eustalomyia histrio. The sequence goes on along the minus strand of OX456523.1, from coordinate 60,481,544 downwards.
TTTTTATCGAGAAACATTTTTTTATTTTATTTATTTTATGCAAAAAATATTTGAGATAAAATTTAAAAAATCAAAGACTTAAAAAATAGTGAAAACATTAAGGAATTTATCTTTTTGTTTTAGTTTGCTAATTTTTATTTTGAAAAATATTTTTAGTAATTTTTTTTGGATTTTAAGGGCTAATATTGAGAACTAAAAAGGTTTTTGGTGCTATTTTAAATAAATGTCCTATTTTTGGACATGAGTCGGTTGTGAAAAGTAATTTCACTTCCAATCCCTTTTTTCAACATATGTAACATTTTATGGCATTTTATGTATAAGTTTTAATTATTAGAAAGGAAATTTCCTTCAAAATTCAATATTTTAACAAATCGGTTTTCAAAAATTTGTAAAATGATTTCTAAAGTTAGCAACAAAAAATTGTAAAAGTTTTGTAATTTGTAAAATGTAAATAGCAAAAAAGTTTACTAAATAATAATTTGTTTACTAAAACTCAGTACAGAAATAGTAAAGAGGGATTCAAAACTTTTTTCTGAAAATAACGCTTTATCGAAATAAAATATAAAACAGTCGAACTTTTTTCTAGAGTATAGACTAGGGCTGGCCACATACAAACACAGCACCAAGGGCCACATTGAGGTTTTCCATAAATCATAAAGGGTCACATTATATTTAGAATAGTGAAAATATTTTGTCATCAATGCACTGTGGTGCGCCCATACGACAAAAATAAAAAAAATTGTCTTAATATATTGGCGTTTTAGCAAATTAAATAGGCTCTAATGTCATCCAATTTCCCACTTCTTAATTTGTTTTGATAATTTCTAACGATAGTTTTGAAATATAAACAACTAAGGTGTGAATATTCATAGAAGTAAAAAGTTGATTAAAAGAACAAAGAAAACAAAGTGAAACTTCAATTGTTAAAATAAAGTTTATTAAAGTGCTTACTAAAATTATTAAAAATGGAAATTAATGTAAATGGTATTGGCATTGTTTTTAAGAAAAAATAGGTTTAAAAATCGTGTTGTTGTTTTAATAAAATACAGATTTTGAAGAAGTACTTTTTTCTACATGGTTTGCTAATTTACGTAAAAGTTACTTAGAGTTTTTAATAGTTTCAGACTCCCTCTGACTAACAAAATAATTTTGTAAATGTTAACAGATGTATTCAGTTTAAGATTATGTTTTATTCAGGTGCCTGAATTTGCCTCTTTTTTTGTACTTTTTTTTATATAGAAACATCCCGCCAATGCATATTTTCTCGCCTGTCAGTTTTCGAGATTTGGTGCTCTAAAAAAGGTTCGAATTCGGTGAAAGCCCAGCAAGTGTTCGACGAAGTTGTCAAATACATTGATTTTGAATGCGAGGAAGGTGCGTTTTCTGAATTATTGAAACGTATACAATATTTATGCGACAAAATTGTTAACATTTGGAAAAAGAATAATCGTACAAAATCACTGGTTTTAAAAAATCAGTCAGACTGGCTGACTACCAAAGAAGTCGTTTCTTTAAGACTGAACACCATATCTTCGTCACCTAAAGAAGAAGCATTAAAAGGTAATAAACGTGGACGCCCTACATCTGATTTCTCAAGTTCCTCTAAGAGAACCAAACAACGTAGATTAGCAAGGTTGGCAGAAAACGATGTGACTGCAGCGGATGCCTTACGTGGTGTATATTTAGAACCATCACAAATATGTTCAGAATTAAATGTTTCTGAAGTTCTTGCACTAATAGTTGAAACAAATTTAACAAAACATCAGTACTTACGCATCCGAAATTTTATAAACTCTAAGGTTTCCTGTAATATGTTTCCTAGTTACGAAAAGGTTTTGAGAGAAAAGAAAAACAGTTATCCAATTGCAGAATCGATCACAGTAAGTGAATCTCAGGCTGAAGTTGATTTACAAAATTTGCTCGACCATACAGCTTCACGTATTTTAGATCTACAATGTGAAGTATGGAAAGACAAATCTGATGTTAATGTTAACAACCTTGTGTTGATAGCAAAATGGGGATTTGATGGCAGCTGTGGTTATAATGAGTATAAACAACGTTTTAATAACAACACTCTTCATGACAATTGCTTATTTGTAACATCTTACGTGCCCCTTCAACTAGTGACAAAATCCGCAAAACCATCGTCGACTCGGTACAGCAGACCAATTCGGTTCCAATTTAAAAAAGAAACATCTCAAATTTGTATTGCAGACAGAGATTATTTCAAGCAGAAAATTGATATGCTGAAATACACAGAGTATTTTTAATCGGATCAGAAAATATATGTTGAACACAAATTGCAACTGACTATGGTTGATGGTAAAGTATGCAACGCTTTAAGTCAAACGTCATCTGCTAAATGTTACATATGTAAAGCAAAACCGAAAGAGATGAATGATATAGAAACATGTCTAGAAAAAGTGGTGTACAAAGAACATTATGAGTTTAGGTGGTCACCCCTTACATTCATATATTCGCTTTTTCGAGTATTTCATTCACGTTGCGTATAGAATTGGTCTAAATAAATGGCAAATTAGATCAAAAGAAGAAAAGAATAAATTTATGGAAAGAAAAAGAGAAATTCAAAGCAAGTTTATATCTGAGATGGGTTTGTTAGTTGACAAGCTGAACCAGGAGGAAGTGGGTCGTCAAATGACGGCAACACCGCAAGACGATTTTTTAGTAATCCTGTTTTGGCTGCTCAAATAATCTGGCGTTGATGAAGACCTCATAACCAGATGTGCAACATTACTGCAAGCAATGTCTGCTAAAGAAATTCCCTTGGTTCTATCTCCCACCTTCAGTACACAAGATCCTACTGCACGCTTCTGAAATAATTGACGACGCTATAGTATCAATTGGAGAGCTTTCAGAGGAAGCTGCGGAGGCAAAAATAAAGATATTAAAAGGTATAGGCTCCAATACACTGGGAAAATTTCTAGAATTGCAACAAACACGGATTTATTAAACATGTTATTGTTGAGTTCAGATCCATTCATTTCAGGTCAGCGAAAATTGCCATGTAAAAAGAAAAGTACGCTATTAAAATCTGCAATTGAATTGCTGCAAGAGTAGCAAATTTAAAAACAAATTTTTTTTATCTCTAATTTTATAACAATAAAGTGCTTAATTGCCTATGCCGAAAAACATACATACATTTTAATGAATATCTTATTAACAGAAATATAAAAAATGGGCGGTGGGAGCAAGCGACCACGCCCATTTAATCAGGATGTCGTTTTTATATCATCAGAAATATACTGTGTAAATTTCAAGATGATATCTTAATTCTAACTATTTTTGTCGCTCTCCTTCATACAAGTGCAACCAGTGTGCAATGCTACAATGATAGTTGACAAATTTTGCTATGAAAAGTATTTGAGTTGATTTGGCTTTGAGTGTAAAATTTTAGAAAAAGGTAAAGCAAACAATTTTAGTATTGTGTCTCCAGAAAAGAAAACACACCGACTAAAAAATATTATTGAATGTCCCGTTTAAATTTAACATCCAGTAAAATTTTAATTTTATATGGAAAGCAAAAACAAATATGCTAGTTAAAGTCCCAGTTAGTGGCTAAAGGGGCCTAGAAAATAAGAATAGTTGATTGTTCTGCCCGCGATAATATTTCACTTGAACTTTAATAACCTCAAATCGTTACTGAAATTATTTTTATTTAATTATCCAAAAATGTTACTTTTTCACTAGAATAATAATAGTGCTGTATATTAAATTAGCCCGAAAACAAATTTGAATAATTTTTCACAAAAATTCATTATCGTGAAATAAAAATATTATGTGGATGATGACAGTTTTTCCACGTGAAACCCGAACAACTTACTATGCTTTAGCGGAAAATCTATTTATATTTTGTAAGGCGGTCTTCTTTTTTTAAGCAATTTTAATACATTCATTTTTTTTGGCAATAGTGTTAAATTATTATTATCTTAAAATTTGCCAATTTTTCAGAAAAAATTAAGTACAAATTTTTTGTAATTTTTCAACAGAAATTAACCCTGCGGGAAAAGGACCTATCGCAGGACACGTCACATGACCGATTAATTGTGATAGGGACCGGTCACGGGACCGATCACTTTAACATGTCCTAGGAGGGGGTCAATTGCCCTTTGTGACATGTCACAGGACTGGTCTAAAAGGACATGTCGTGACTTTTAAACCGGTCACGTGATAGGTACTTTAGGAACCAGTGCTCTTTTCACCTATCTCGTGATATGTTTTTTCGAAACCGGTTCAGTTTTCACCTATCCCGGGACAGGTCCCAATTCCCAACTGACCCTTTTTTCCCGCATATTTATTGCAAAGTATTTTAGTGTTTAATAAGTTAGCTATTTTTCAGCAAACTTTAGATTTAACCATAATTTTGGGTAAGATTTTCTAACAGTGGAGCATGCCCAAATTGTTTTAAGCAGCAAAAACAGTGCTTAAGTGCTGTTTGATTAATTAAAAAAAAAAATAAAATAAAAAAAAAATAGTGAAACTATTAAAAACTAGTATTATGTAAACAAATAACGAGGAATAATATTGCGAAAAATAAATTTTGAATCTAAAATATATTTGGACAACATTTACGAAAAAATTGTGAAAAACCTAATGAATACGTAATTTATTCGAGGGTCGCACTAAAATCGACAAGGATGGCGAAATTGAAAAAACATAACATTTTAAATCTGAATCATTTTTAGTAGCTCTTTTGGACACCATTTGTGGTATGTAAAAATAAATGCCATAACTATAAAATTATACTAAAAATAACTGTTGTTTCTAATGAAATATGCGCCACTGTACATTAGGGTAGTAATAAAATATATAAGGAAATTATTTTTTGGAATTTTAAAAAAACTCGAGCTGATTATTGTGTCACCTACAACTAGTCAAAAAGTTATATGTTAAAAATTTGGGACAAACTTGAAAACTCTAAGCCAAAAGGGGGAACTTTAATTGCCACCCTTCTCTACATATTCTTAAACTACAAAATAAACTTATAGACATAAAACTAACCCAAAACAACAAAACAACAAAAATGTAAACATTTCAAATCTGTAAAATATGTTTATCCATTTATTGCATTGCCAACAGGAGAGTTTGTGGTTTTTAACCTAAAGTTATTATGGTTTATTCATAAACCAAAATTATATTTACAACGATTTATTAAAGCAAATATTTTGGCCATAAAGAAACTTAACAATTTTACTAGTTAAATTTAATAGAATTTAATTTAATACTAAATATATATTTTAAAATATCTATGAATAATTTATAATTTGAAAGTGACATCAATTTATTTATTTTAAATGTGAGATATTATAGAGTTTTTTTGTATTTGTAAGAGTTTACACATATAGTGATTAAATAATTCATGTCAGTGATTCTTAAATATCTCATATTACAACGATATTAAAACAATTGTAAAAGATTTTAAGATATGTGGCCTAGTGTTAAGTATGCTTTATGAAAGAATGGCAAGCAGTTATCTCTGCAAGAATTTAAGCAAAAACCAATACTTTAAATACACATGAGTATCTTAAAGTCTTATTTTTATAACTCTCTTATTTCCCTACGGGAAATGGACCAGTCACAGAGTAAGTCACGTGACCGGAACTTTGTGGCAGAAACCGGTCCTCGAGTTGGTTCTCTTATATGAAAGTAACCGGTAACTTTATCATAGGCTTGTCATAGGAGGTGGCAAAATCTACCTTTTAGGCTACTTGCGACATATCGCTGACCTTGTGTAGGGTACCATATCACTGCATTGGTGCAAGTGAATGTACAACAGAAACGGATAGAATCTTCTTACACATAACTAGTCTCATGACTGGCTCAAATGTACATACCACAGGACTGAGGACAAGTAATTAATAAAAAACTGGTTACATATCAATCACAATGTGTTATGTTGTAGAACTTGTAGGGAATGAATTGTTTCGTGACATATCACTGTCAACATTTCTTCCGCGTGTTTCATATTAAGAACGTGTTTCTGAAAGATTCCATAAGGTCCAGTCACTGAATTTACCTGCAATGTTTATTACAAAAGTTTTCGCAATTTTTTCATTGTGCGAATAAAAATTGCAGACGCAATTTAATAAATCAATGTTTTTATAAAAATCGAGTATTTTAAACAAATTAAAAATTAATATTTCGCAAATCAAAAACGTTAGATCTTCTCGAATTAGTGCAAATTCAAAAAGATCGTTTTGGGTTTATGTTCAAAAATATTTATTTTTTAATTTCAACCATATTGTCCAATAGAAGTTCTCGAAATTTTAGTTGTTCTTATCCTGCGGAAAATTCAATTGATTCAGAAAAATGTTTAGACTTAAAAGCTTTTAAATTCAACATCAATTTTACTACGGCTAAAAACATAAGTGGCTGTTAACTTTTTATTATTTATAAGGATGATAAAGAATAAGCTTTGTTTTTCACTTTTTTAAAATGAATTAAATTTGACTCGAATATCATTCCAAAAACACATTCGAGCCGTATTGAGGATTCTCGTCAGAAAATGTTAGTTTAACCTTCCGCAAACATATTTTGATAAAATAAAAAAAATTTAGATGCCCCTTTAAAAATTGCTATTTGAATATTTAAAAAATCTAATATTTAAAAAAAATCGCTTTAATTTTACGGGCCTATCTAGATATGTTAATATTTATAATAACAAACATTAACATATTGCTAGAATAGTATCAAAACCGCGCTGACTACACATATTGAAAATTATTTGATGGTTCATCGGGTTTATATAAAATTTCACACACACGCAACTATCGCATAGACAAGCTGAATTCTAATTTATTTTAAAATAAGCTGAGCTAGGGTGTAGTGTTTGAGCGACTTTCTGTTTAAAATTTCGCGAATTTTATGCAATTTTTGTAATCGTCAGATGTTTTGAATTAATATTAATCGACGAATCATTTTTTAACAAATCATTCCAACACAAATTGGTGTAATTGATATATATTTCACTAATTAATTTATGAAACAAATTATTCTTTCGAAACAAAAGTAATTTAATATAATTTAAATGAAATCATATCTCACTTTATTCAATAAACAGCCGTTTTTAAGTATATAGCCGTGTAATGAAACAGTGTCCATAATGTAGTTAAGTGAAAAATAATTTTTATATATTTTAATTTGATGAATTTTGCAATAAAATTTTAACAATGTTAAGGGAAAAGAGTCGTCGATAGAAAATTTCAATAACGAATTTTGGATTTTTAGGGATAACATCCCCCTAAGTGTTTCTTAATAAACCCATAAGTGTTGTGATACCTATTTGCCTGTCATTGACACTTCATAATGCACATTGAATTCATTTTGGATTAATTATATGTCACTATCTTAACAGTTGCGCAGTCACTTCTTTTTCAACTAGATTTGTATTATGTCATCATTTCTGCAGTCACAAGGTCGGTTCTGTTTAAATCAGTTCAGTATTATGTCTGCTTTGCAACAGTCGCGGGATTGGGGTTTTCGCCACCGATTGACATTCTTTTATACACTGCAGAATTTGTTGAACCAGTTCCGTGTTCTGTCATTATTTCAATTCTGTTCTGTCATTATTTCAATTCATTTCTCTTTAGTTACATGATATATCTAGAAAGAACCAGTCAATGTTCTGCCACCATTTCAATATTTGGGACACTGGTTATTTTACAACAATTACCACTTTTTCAGACACTGAATTATATTTTACACCAGCTTTGTGACATGTCCCTCATTTATCTATCACAGATTTATCACCTTCGATCAATCGACCCTTCATTTCCCGTAGGGTTATTTCCTTTAATAAGATTACACAACAAAATATTAAAGAAATGAAAAATATAGTTGAACACAGGGATGGAAAATATGTTTTCTGTTATTGTACCAACCAGACAAACAAATTGTACATTTCCGATCCTCACGGTACCAAATTTTTTTTGCTTTTTTTTTAAACAATTTTATCGTATTGACTCAGATTTGGTTAGACACTAAGAAGACTTAAAAAAATTTAAATTGACTGGGTGAAACAAAATTTATTTAACATTTTCAGGATTTGCTATAAAAAATTTAAAGGCATTTAAAAGCTTTTTAACAATAATACCCTTTTTTGGTTTTGAGAGGTAATTTAAAATCAATGTTGCCACTTCCGAATATTTTAGTACAATGTGTATGCAAACATTTGGTACATTTGATGTGACACCAATTTAGAGCCGGTTCAATTTAAAACTGACTTTATTTTATACTATAGTAGCTGAATAAATAAAAACAGGTTTTAAATTTAAAGTTGCTTTTAAAAAAAGTCGACTTTATGTTATGTTGTTTTATCAAGCTATAAGTTGAAAATTTTAACAAAATTTCAAATTGTTCTAAATGAGCCGCGGTAGTACCACGGTACTAACCAAGGTAAAAATGTATCAGAAAAAGTACAATTGTACCATGTTTTTCATCCCTGGTTGAACATGATTGGGTATTTGAAATTAGTATGCTCATAAATATAATTCTTACTGATTATATTATCTTTATTGAGAACTATTTTGTGGGCATTGGATGCTGTATTGGTTAGCGCGTTGGAATGTTAGACAGAAGGTTACGGTTGGATTTAGAAACAGAATATGATCCAATAGCACTTAACCACACCGAAGTAAAACAACATAACAGGGCTTTGAAGTAAAATAATTTCAACAATTTCGCCAACTCTTTATGAGGTTATACATAGTGAGGAGAGTGAAAAAATCGATATTTGAAGAATTTTTCTTTAGAAGACCTTTAAATTTATTTAAGTGAAAATTTGTAGACAAATATATATTATGCTAACTTTTAACTATTTGCAGTTTGCAAAAATAATTATTTTAAAAGCCGCAATAGCTGATATCCTAGCACCTCTAAAAAAGGTTTCTTGCACAATATCTGTAGACTAGATCATCTAAAATTAAATATATATATTATATTACTATAATCTTTTAATACTAATTATTACTATTATCTTTTAATACTAATAATTTTTCACAAAATGGCTGCATAAAAAAATGAATTTTTAACAATAATTTAGGCAGTAAATTGTTTAAAAAATGTAAAACATAGCATATATCAGTGAGGAAAACCCTTCGATTAAGTACTTAAAAAGTTTGTGTTTAAATTTGAAACTGATCGTTTTTGCCGTTCCCGTAAAAAAAGTTTTGAAAAAACGTCTTAAAAGTTATCATATTTTTGACACGTCATTACAAATGGGCGTGTAACATTTTTTTTTGAAAATTTTAACTTTATAAAAATTATGTTCACCAAGATCATGCTATGATCATTACGAATTTCATAATTAAAGGAAATGACAGGGTAAACTTTGATGTGAACCAGTGTTAATTAAAAATGTGGCTAACAATAATTTTACTAAAATACAGTAAAACCAAACTAAATTTCAAAATAAACTTAAACGTATGCATAATAACTTCTAAAGTGTTGTATGAAATATTGCATTTATGTTCTATTTGTGTCCAAAATTTTCTTGTTTGCTTTTCTAAAATATATGTATGCATGATAAGCACGCACATAGGGTCAAGGTTATTTGAATATTGTCTATGCACAAGCACCAGTGCTTTATAATTTATGTAGGTACTGGGTAGAACACAGAGTTGTCGTCCTATTCTATTCTGCTTTTCATTTTTGTTTTACTTAATGCATTCTATTCAACAATAGCAGAGAAGCATGACAAATAGTTTTAATAATATTGTATAATTTTTGTTTGTCGTTCTCATATTAAATGTATGTAAGTTTTTTCAGTAATAGTTGTTATACATAGGAGTAGAAGGTCATTTATTTCTAGGATATATCCATGTTGACTTTATCCTTGTTATGTTATTTTTTCTCTCATTCTGAAGTTGATACACCCAGAAAACAGTTTCTTGCTGGTAACTGAATTTGTGGCCAATCGAATGGTTGGGTTGATACAAACGAATTTTTCAGTAGTAAAAACAAAAACATTGTTGAAGCGGCCAAAAATCTGAGTTTACCATCAACTGATTTGCCGTTGTAACAATCAAACAATTTGATTAACACAATCAAATCATTATATTGGCTATAAATTCGGTTGCTATTACGATTCTGTTTTCTCTGTGTAATAAAATTACATGGCAATGTTTTGTTTGAATTTCATCCGTTTTTTTATTTATTTTATTTTTTACAATTATTATAGTTGAATATCTTCAGGCACATGTTGGTGTTTTATTTAAATTTAAATATGAATAGTAATTAATATATTAAATGCAGAAGATTTACATTATTTAATAATATATTCTAAAATATAATATCTAAAAAATCAATACCATTATGTGGAAAAATTTAGCACTTAATTCGAAAATTCCAGAGCATGATTTTATATAATTGAGACATATTGCTGGCGACCCATTTTTTTTAAGCTTACTTACAGTTGTGTTTTTTCGATCAAAGTTTTACTCATTTTTACGCAGTTTTTTTTTTTTTTGTATAAAAATTTCCTATTTTTTCGTGGAAAAATATGTTAAACCCTGACACAATATTTGTAATACACTTAAAATAGTTTGTAAGTCAAAATAACAAAAAATACCATTTACAAGAAATGATATTTCAATTTAAAACCAGTCTACTTACTTTTAATTTTAATCAAGTGATTTTTGTTATTTGTTTTTAAATGTTGTTTAAACAACTGACACAACAGTATGAAGCAAATGATTAATCAGTTAAAATAAATGTTAAAATTTTACCTACAAATTCCGTAAAAAATAAATTATTTAATCATTTTTTTGAAATTGTTTCCGTTTTGGCTATAGACACATTTTGTGTAAATTTGTATGTGTTTGTATGTGTGTTTATAAAGTTCTTGTAATTTATAAACAAACAATTTAAATAAAAAACAAATTGGAATTTTTTGAATATTTGTTTTTGAAACAGATATCAAACAATATCTAAATTTATAATAACTGTAATGGACACAAATAAAGCACAAATTTCCGTTTTGTAGGTAAATTTTTATACAATTTCAAACAAATGAAAACAAGTAAAAAAGGGCTAAATTCGGCTGTGCCGAATCTTTGAATAACCTCCACCATAGGGGCTAAAGATGATATACATACGTATATACTAAATATTGCATGAACTGTAATATGAATATGTTTTGTCAATTTATGTAACGAACTTTTGTTATTTAGTTTTAGTAATGTTATTTATTTAGTTTTAGCAATGTTATTTACAGAGGTCAGCTCTGTTAGCGACTTTAACATTGTTGATTTTTACGTTAACTTAGTTATTAAAGTAACACACCTATAGCTCTTCTCATAGTATGTAAGACAATAAATGTAATCGAACAATAAGAAGGCTTAATAAGATTTTTACTTAACAGAAAAAAAAAATAGATACAGAAAAATTGTAGAAATTTGTATGGAAAATTTAGAGGTACATTCACATTTTCACTCATAACTTTTGAACCGCTTGACCGATTTTGCTCATTTTAAATACCAAACTGCTCAGGAGGATGTTAAATAATCTGGGTAAAAATAGGCACCCCCGCTTGCGTCTTCGCGTCGTGATCGCCATTTCAACAGACGGACAGACAGACAGACAGACAGACAGACAGACGGACAGACAGACGGACATCGCTAAATCGTCTTAAAATTGCATAAGGATCACGAATATATATACTTTATAGGGTCTTAAACCTATATTTCGACATATTACAAACGGAATGACAAACTGATATATACCCTCACCATATATGGTGGAGGGTATAAAAATAAATGATTCTGAAAAAATAGGTAAATAACAGTAAATCATTTTGAACAAATGTAAAAAAAAGTAAAAATAGATATTTCTTTGAAAAATAAATTTAAATGGAACAAACAAAAACTACATAATATTCTGAGTGTATAAATAAAAAATACGTATATATGAACATATACTATCATACATGGGCTCTTATATATACATAGGCTCACATGGATATACATGGTCATATACGTTCCCGTATGGTTTAATATATAACTAAGGTAATATATAAGGTAATATTTCATATATCTTCGGATCCGAAATTTGAGGGTATATGGCCGTATATTGTAATATATAATCATAAATGAGTACACATGATTAATACATGAAAAGTGGCAACGATAATGACCAGACAATTTATTTTCTATTGAGATTCGCCTTCCATTTTTTCTTTCCGATAATTTGTTAAAGGTCCCAGTCACAATAATGAATTGGCAACTCTGGTTTAAAATTAGTATTTTTGTAGAACAAAATAGATTAAATTTATGACAACCGTGTATATATTGCCTTTATAATGTTGTTCTGACATTATAATTCCCCTTAAGCTAAATAGCTCTTAAAAATAGAAAATTAACTCTAATTAAATGGCAAAAATATTTATTCATAATCATTGACAAAAAACATTTCAAAGAATTTTAAATGCAAGTTGAAGTACATGCAAATTACAACAACAAAAAAACGCAATTCAAATGATAGAGGAATTTTAAAGTTAAATTATTTAAATATATTTTTTAGATTATTTTTAAAATTTTATATATAAAAATAACTATTTTTATGAAAATTTAACTATAGTTTAGTTTTTGTGGTAATATTTATCCAAAAATCCCCTACAAATTTGACAATTGTGCCTGAGTGTTATGACTAGGCCTAGGAAGTTTGTGTTAATATATTTTTGTTGTAGTTAGTCAGATGAATATATAGACTAAATATTTTTGCGAATTATTGAATTGGCTAAAAATACAATCGATTCGATAGGGTATATTTTGCATATATTCCTATAAATACAGGTTTTACTTTAAATATATATTTTTGCTTGAACTTTTTAACAAAAATTCACGTTTTACGTATATCCTTTAACAAAGCTTAATATATTTTTACTTTTTTTACCGTATTAGGAAATGCATTTATTTTAGTTAAATCGAACCATTTTGTTTGATTCATTTGGTAGCTTTGATAGAATACTAAAAACTTTTGTTACAACATTTAGCAAATTTTATAACATGAATTTTCTAGTTTTCGAGAATTTTATCAGTTCTAGTTAAACCAAAATCTAGTCAAAATGTCTGGCATTTATTGTCCGATTTTAATGATTTAATCATTGTAATCCCTGCAAAAAAATGTTTACACTCACCCAAAAAAGTCGGTAATGGCAACTGAAAATTTTGCAGTTATTAGAGGAAATTTTGCTAATTTGAGCCCAGCGGTATTTTTGCTAATCTTAGCAATACATGACTGCTAATGTCTAGTACAATGAAATTAGTTCGCTAAAATCAGGAAAAATTAAACTAGTATTATTAATAATAGTACAATCGAATTAGTATAAAAATAGCAAACTGAATTGTAAAATTACTATATTTTAATTTATAAATAAAAAAATGATTAAAATGCACAAATTAACTCAATTATTTTTAGATACACTTGTTACACCTTAAAGCTGCTAATTTCTTTCGAAATTGTCGTACGAACACGAATATACAAATTTTTTTTACCGAACATTTTTTTATTTATTTTTTATTTCAAAAATTATTTTAAACAAAATTAAAAAAAAAATCTAAAGGCTTAAAAAATAGTTTAAACATAAAGGAATTTATGGTTTTGTTTTAAATTGGTAATTTTAGTTATAAAAAATATTTTTAGTAATTTTTTTGTATTTTAAGGTCAAATTTTAATTGTTTTAAGGGTTGAGTCTTAGAACTAAAAAAGTTTTAAGTGCTATTTTAAGTGGATGTCCTATTTTTTGACATGAATCAGTTGTGAAAAGTATCTTCACTTCCGATCCCTTTTTCTACCTATGTAATATTTTAGGGCAATTTAAGTTTGTATGTATAAGTTTTAATTATTAGAAACAACATTGCCTTCAATATCCACTTTTTTAAAATTAGTATTTTTTTTTGCTAATTTTAGCAAATAGCTTTTCGAAAATTTGTAAAATGATTTCTGAATTTAGCAACAAAAATTTGTAAATATTCTGTAAAAGTTGTGTAATTTGCAAAATGTGAAAAGCAAAAAAAATATACTAAATAATAATTTAGTTTAATAAAAGTCAGTACAAAAATAGTGAAATGGCTTTGAAAACTGTTAACAAATGTTTCCGCTAACTTTTTTTCTGTCTTGGCGACATTAATAAATATAAATATTAATTTATGACATTTTTGCTAAAAATAATTTTTTGAAACAAACTTTATCTATGTTATAGCTATGATAAAAATTATTTCTTGTAAAATTTACAAGTGTAAATATCATTTTACAAGATGTCATTTTGTAAAACCTCGTAACTCAATGAAATTTAGAATCCAAACACTAGTTGGCTATATATAAATATTTATGGAATTTAATATAATTGGATAGGTTTAAATTTCAGTATATGACTATATCTGACCTTTTTACGAAGGTATATTAAAAAAAATTAATAAAAATCGATTAAGTAAAAATATTAAAATTTCTTATATTTTGTATCAAAAAATCATGAAAAATACAAAATTAAATTTTTTAGTAAGGCTGAGTACAAGAGAATAAACGTACTTCTCTAAAAATGTTATCTTTTATAAATCAGACTCTACCAGTTTCTTCCTATTTCTATGGACAGACGTCATCAGTAATTTTGCATTAAATTGTATTAATTAGAATTTTTAAAATTCTTTACCTGTTTGTGATACATAAATATCCTGACAAAATTTTTATTTATGTTGCTTTAAACTCCCTAGAGAGCGCTTTAAAGCAAAAACAAAAAAAAAAAAAAAAAGTCTTAAAGTTTTGTTTAAAAAATTTTAACGGTTTTATAACGTGTCCGAAATGGGTTAAAAAAATCTAACTGCCTAGATCTCCAACTTTGTGTATAGTTTTACGTCTTAATATTGTTCTTTTTAATATTTATTTCGCTTTTATAATTTGATTTTGTAAAATGTTAGTCCTTTGAACTTATTTTATTGTTATTTTTAACCTTTTCTAAAAATAATACTGACATTTCTAAAAAAAGGAAACCATCATGTTTGCATGTTCATTATTCAATTTCATTCCATTCATTATTCGTTGCACTGAAATGCATACTTAAACTTATTTTTATTTTTATATATATTTATATGCTATACTTTATATACTTTATTATCAAAAAAAAAATACATATATATATATAGAAATATAAAGAATTAGTAACTCATTAACCGAGTTATGATACCCTATATTCTAAATATTTAATTTTTGTTTACAAATTATTCTTCATGATAAAAATTTGTTCTACAATAGCATTTTCATATTTGAGACAAGTAGGCGTAACTGGTCGAACAAAGCATAATTTGCAAATTTTTAAATAATATTACCGCTAAAAATTTTTGGTTTACTGTGATTTTTTGAGAAAATCGGAAAATTTGAAATTGCACTTTTGTAAAAGACTAATTTTTCAAAAACTTTGTTTAAATTAAAAATTAAATTTTTAATAATATTCCATGTAAAAATGGAAATAAATATGAAGAGACATGGTCATACATGTGCATACATGATCATATACGTCTATGCATAATGCAATAAATGACCATATATGATTTCATATATATGATCTTACATGTATCTTCGGCCGTATAAAGTCATATCTGATGATATCTATTCTCCTATATAATTATATATGGCCTTATAAGTATTGGATATAGAGATAAGTGTTCATATTGGAGTTCATGTATGGTTATATGTTGAATTATATGATCATGTACGACCATGTCTGCCCATGTATGTTTAAATATATTTCAATTTTTTTTATATGTTTCTATGCTTTAGCATATATAAAAATATGTGTTTTGAATGGAAACATGTATCTGTAAATACATTTAAAGAAAGTGTTAATATATGGCATATATAGGTTAATATATATGCATATATAGGCTAATATGTATCATTTATTATACCCTCCACCATATATGGTGAAATATAGGTTTAAGACTCCATAAAGTATATATATTCGTGATCCTTTCGCAATTTTAAGTCGATTTAGCGATGTCCGTCTGTCTGTCTGTCTGTTGAAATGGCGATCACGACGCGAAGACGCAAGCGGGGTTGCCTACTTTTACCCAGATTATTAAACATCCTCCCGAGCAGTTTTGTATTTAAAATAAGCAAAATCGGTCAAGCGGTTCAAAAGTTATGAGTGAAAATGTGAAGATACCTCTAAATTTTCCATACGAATTGGTACAATCTTTCTGTATCTATTTTTTTTTCTGTTAAGTAAGTAAAAATGTTAAAGTTGCTAACAGAGCAGACCTCTGTAAATAACATTACTAAAACTAAATAACAAAAGTTCTGTTACATAAATCAAAGACATTAATTTGTTAAAGAAAGTACATTAGTTGAAACTATTTCCCAATAGGTGGAGCATCTAAAAAAAATTCTCCCTATTAGGCATATTCTGCTACAATATACAACAGGGTATTATTGATTTTCTATTTCGTTCGTAACATAAAAGAATGTTTGCCAAAAACTATGCAAAATATATGTTTTATGTGTATATTATACTTTAATTTTCTAAATCAATATTCATTTAGATGTTTAAGAGCACGGTATTGCAATTTTTTGTATGTGTATTTATTTTTTTGAAAGAAAGTATTAACATAAATATGCCTCAATACTTCAAAATTATACAAATTTAACGAAAAAATACCATTTTGATCGATGAAAATTTGTTTTTTTTTACAGAAAAAGTGAAACAAATGCTTTAATCACGTCGAACATTTCAAAAATTGACTTAAGTATTTTGAAATAAGTCTGCTAGTGACAGCTTAATGTACTAGAATTTTAAATATGTATTAAATCTCATATCTGTGGTTACTAAGACAATTGAAAGCCAAATCCAGGGCCAGGCGACCTAGGCATGGCGCAGGGTATTGTTATCTATTTACTTAAGCGGCATCTAAGCATAGACACTAAAGCAATTATGCATATAGCTCTATCTTTATGTTTAAATGTCTTTGACACAAATTGACAAAACATATTCATATTACAGTTCATGCAAAATTTAGTATATACATACGTATATCATCTTCAGCCGATATGATTGCCGGAGGCTGGGCTCATATAGAATTAGGTAAGTACCAGAGGAGCTGGATCGTCGTTAATACGCCCATTAATTATACCGACATTATATTTGGCTGACAAGCATATTATCGTGTAGCGCAAGTTTCTCAACAAATCTAACTTGCAACGACATGGAGTACATACAGAAGGGTAGAACATCGGCATTTTCATAGACGTAACTATTTGAAAATCGTTTTATGAAATTTTCATAATTTTTTTCGATGCATTTTCTTAGGATTTTCCATTAAAATATCTCATTCTTTGGCTACTATAGGAGATATATTAAACCAGATAGGGATTTTCTGTTAAGCTTAGTTGGTTTTTCGTTTCATTCGATAAAATGTATTTTTTGTTTTTGTAACCAAAGACATTAATATCTAAAGAAAGAGCAAGATACATAATTGCTTTAGTGCCGCTACTTTTGAATAGGTGGCGCTGAATTAACTAAAACAATACCCTGCCCCATGGCTAGGTCCAAAGAAATTTATATATAAAGAAAGAGCAAAATGCATAATTGCTTTACTGCCGCTACTTTTGAATAGGTGGCGCAAACCACATTAAAACTATATCCTGCCCCATGGCGATATAGCCTTGGATTAGGCTTTCAATCAATTTATTTACCAAAAATATTAAATTAACTACATACTTTAAATTATAATGCATTCAGATGTTGCTAGTAGACTTATTAAATAATTTTAAAGTCAATTTTTTAAATGTTTGACGTAATAAAAGCATTTGTTTCACATTTTTATGTCAAAAAATAAATTTTCATAAAGGAAAATAGTATTTTTTGAATTCCATTTGTATTTTTGAGAATTGAGGGATTGACAAATGTATATTATTGTTAATTTTTTCTTTTGTAAAAAAATACAGATGAATATTTTTTATGGTTTTTGGCAAATATTCATTTATGTTACGAAGAAAATAGAACATCAATAATATTCTTCTGCACAATAAGGCTAATGGAGACTAGCTCTGCAGCAAAATATGCCTAATGGAGAGAATGCACCTTCTGGTGGGCCATCTATTGACAAATAGTTACAACTCATGGTTCTGTTTTAACAAATTAATTTCTTTGCTGTATTCTCTCCATTAGACAAACAGAATTTAATTTTTTAAAGAAAGAACATTCGTTGCAACTATTTATCAATACGTGACGCATCAGAAAGTGCATTCTCTCCATTAGGCATATTCAGTTGCAGAGCTAGTCCCCATTAGCCGGAACAAAATTGAGTATTTGACAAAAACTATGCTTTAAAATGTGTTTTTTGTGCAGTCCATGTTTAAAAAAACTAGTGAAAATGTAAAGGTGCCTATAAATTGCCTATACAAATTTAGTACAATTTCATAGTAGCGACTGGTACATAACATATTTTCTCATATTTTTTCACCAGTCGCTTAGCAGTTAATATTTTGTGTTCACCTCAAACATTTTTCCACCACTAAAATTTTTTTTCACCACAAAAAATTTTTTCACCTTAAAAATTTTTTTCCACCAATAAAGTTCTTTTCACATCTAAAAAAGTTTTCACCTGAAAAAATTTTTCACCTACATAATTTTAATTTAAAAGTTTTTTATATTATTTGTATCAAAAACAGAAGAGAACATCTTTTTAGGATATTGGTGGAGGGTATTCAAAGATTCGGCACAGCCGAATTAAGCCCTTTTTTACTTGTTTTTATATGTAAATTCAATATGTTTTCGTACTTCTATTAGATATGATCAGATCAAAAGGCGACTTTTCGACTTCTTTGCATGTAGGACTCGATCATTCCACTTTTTATATGAAAAAACTACAGTTAATCCAAAAATCAAATTTTGAGCTTAATTTAAGGTAAATTTATTCGAATTTGTGGTAATATTGATTATATCAACAGCAGCGACTTTTATGTACTAAAAACGTAGAATATGCGATTAAAATATTAACTAAAACTAAACTAAAACAATGATCAATATTGTTCTTTAAATATTGACTTTAAACTTGCACAAACATTAAAGTCACAGTTTTACTTTATTAAAGTAAGTCAGAAGGGCGATTTGTTCACATTTTTCTACATATGAAAAAAAGTTTTTATTTCAAAATTTTAGAGATCATTTTATATATAATTTTTTACTTTAACTTCGTAAAATATACGAAATTTTCGTACATTGTACAAAGAAAATAACTACGATAATTTTTTTCCCTAAAATGTTGCATTGATATTTTTCAGTATACTATAGAATATGTTTTAAGAAATTAGAAACTAAATTTTTTTAGAAAAAAGTTGAATATTTCTAGAAGAAGTCGATTAGTCGAAGGTCGTTTTATGCAATGTAACCTTATTTTACAATTAGTTCTTTCCATGTAAGTACAATTGTTCTCTCAAATCATGCATTTCTAAATGTGTTTCCCTGCTCTTGGCATAAAATATACAATTTTTACCATAATTATTGAGGCTTGTAACTGGAAAGCGTTGAACACAGGGCTTCAGAAAAAATTTCTCGAATATTTGTGTAGACTGTATTCACTTTGAAATTTCGAGTTTGAAAAATTATTTTTTTTTTTTTTGAAAAGTAGCGCACAGAAATGATTGTCGAAAAAAAATATTTGACTTTTGGGAAAAAAAGATTCATTGAAAAATTTTGAGATTGTTGAGAAGGAAACAAAATATTGAATAAAAAGAAAAAATATATTTAAAAGAAAACGTTTTAAAGTAACCACGAAATCAAGAATTTTTGCTATGCGTGAGTGAAAAGCAAGAGAGAATATACAACTGCGTTTCTAAAACTGATCGAATTTTGCTTGGTTGGCAGAAAATTTTGGGGACAAAACATCATTATTCTCATTATATTAACATCCGCTAACAAATCTTGAAGGAGGGATATTGCCGTAAATATAATTAAACCCTGTAATTCTGGTTTTCCTTTATAACAAATCAACGATAATTTATTTGTTTATTAAACAATCAAACCACAAATATATGGATCGTGAACACCTGAAGCCAATATTTTGAGAAAAAGGAAACGACGAAAATAAATTTCATTTAAATTCAAACTACAGAACATTAATTATCTCGGCCGCTAACTTGATCGTGGTATTGAAAGAATCGATTTCCTTTGAAAATCGATTAGTGATTATCGATCAAAATAATTGGAAACTGCTCTGTTTCGAAAACGTAAACATTTTCGAGGTGATAAATTTGGACTGTGAATATTATCTATGCAATTTCCATTGCGCTGTCTAATTCTGGATTCTTTACAACAAGTTCCTCTTCCGAAACAGGATCGTTACAGTATCGTGTGATGTGGCACCGTCTCGTTGGAACCACATATGTTATAGACCCATCGATCCAATTCGGGCACTAAAAAGCTTTCCAACATGTCACGGTATCGATCACCAGTAATGGTTACAGCATTGCCTCATGCGTCTTGAAAAAAAAATTATGGCTTAATTATGCCGTCGGCCCAAATGCCATTTAGCCGATATTATATTTCAGAAATAATTGTTACAAACCAAACTTTCATGCAATAAAATATTATTAAATAATATTGTATTGTTTAAGATTTATTAAAAAAAAACATCGGCTTGGAACATAAAAAACACCCGGTATAGGAATCAGACTTAAAGTGAATAGTCTTATATACCCTAAATGCCGATTAAGAGGTTTTCTTTTCAATTTCAGATTTTCGGCCTAAGAGATGTTTACCATTTTCCGTTAAAACATCACAAAATCTTAATTGTAATTTTTAATTTGAAAGCCGATGTATTTTAATGAAACTTTCAGATCAGAAACTTTCAAAGACCAGCAATTTTGTGCTTTCGAGATAATTGACTTTAAAGTTAAATACCAGGCAAAAAAATATAACTTAGCAGTGATTTTATTTAATTTTAAATGATTTTATTTTCAAGCGGAAATCAGTAATTTTTTAAGTTATGTCTACATTTATATTGTTATTAAAATGTAACGTTGATAATTTGTAGTTACCAAACGAATTAGAATTCTCTCATTGTATAATGTAGGGTATACCTAAATATCTTGAATTGTCCATCTAATCAGGGTTGTACACATTTTAATTTATTTAGCGCAAAAACCGGGTCAACATTACTAAAAACACTGATTTTTCTTAGTCTTGTTACTTGTTTTTTATAACGAAAAGTTGGAAAAATTTATGGGAATCCTATATGCAATCAAAATTAAAGTTGAAGATATAAAATATGAAGAAATAATGCAATGGCATTGCTAGAACAAAAAAGCTATGAAAAACTAAAATGAAGTTAAATTACTTTACAAATTATTACCAAAATTATTTTTCTAAACATTATTATTTCATGCATTTTTGAAAGGATGTTAAGCAGAAATATAAAATAATCATTAACTGAAAATAAGTTTTTTATTTTTAAAAGTCAAAATGAAAATAAACAATTTTTTTCTACTTTCTGCAAGATGTATTTGCGCAGCGTTTAAATTGTATTAAGCATCTTTTACACTATGAGATTAGTAAATAACATATTTTTACAAGCAGTTAGTAAAATATCTAATAATAATTGTTAACTTTACATTTCCTGGTTATATACAGACACAATTATTTGTAATTGTTGGTGCATTTTCAATTAAAAGTTTTGTTATATTAAGAAACACATTAATTATATTTACAAATGGTGAAAAATCCAATTATTTTGTTGTTAATATTACAAAAATTTTGATTGAAATAGCACCAACAATTACAAATGATTAGTTCTACTTTAATTTTCTTTACGTATTCAAAAATCATACAATTTTCATAAATTTAAGATGAGTTCAAAATTATTTTTCCCAGTTTTTCATTCAAAAACCTTATACTAAAACTTAATTGTATTGTATAACGGTTCCTTTGGCTTTACTTAAATTTTCTTTATTTCTATATATTATTTTGCAGTTTAAGTATTATTTTAAAAGGTTTTTCTATATTGAGTTTCTTTTTTGTTCTTGCTTTAACTACAAGAACGTGAAGTAAATATCCGTTTGAAATTTTCATGCAATTTGGTGTGTTAGTTTAAACAAGAAGAAAAAAAATGGAAATTCCTAAAAGTCAGGAAAAGCCAAATTACTTTAAAGGAAATCACCAGCAAAAACATTTGAATTTTGAATTTCCTTTTAAGTCAGCCATTTAGACATCATGTAATTTCACTTAAATTGACTTGATATACAATTTTGTGTAGATTTAATGAAAAGACACAAATTTCAATCACACGTAAATATTTGTTTTATTTTTAACGAAACTTTATTACATACACTACATTAGACACGTCATCGTGGTGGGACCAGCATAACGTACATTACTTCTATAATTTATTTAGTTTATTTATTAAGTCTTCTCAAATTCTTTTTCTATTTTAATTATTTATTAATTCATTTTAGAAATTAAAGACGGATTCTCGTAAAATTCCACCTGGTAAGTCTGCATAAAAAGCTCAACGGGAATTTGATTTTTACAAATTTGCGGGGATAACTAGAAAATTAAAAAAAAAAAAATAAATTAAATATTTACATGAAATACTGGATGCTTCGATACCAGCAGCTTTAAATGTTGAAATGCTCGTGTATTTAGAAGAAAATTGAATTCTGTTTTCTAAAGATGTTCATCTTTTAATATTTGATTTACAACTTTGGTTAATTGTTTCGAATAGCTCACGCTCACGTAAGCATCAAGTAGAGTCAAAGAGTGACTTTGTTAAAAACACCCAACCCCAAATATTAAGATAACGGAGAAGATCTCCCAATCCTGCATTGAAAACATGTTTAGAGCAGTGATCGGCACTCATAGCACTCAGGGGCCGAACACAATCGTACACTACACGAATGTCTACAAATCTCATAGCTAAGAGCTCAAAAAATACAATTATTTCATTCAGTACTACGCTAACTTTCAACAGAGCAAGTATATGCCGCTTTGTTAAAGAAATGAAGTACACTCTAAAAATTTGTTTTTTTTATTATTGGATTTTTTTTTACTGTAGGTATTTATAAATTATTCAGTTCAATTTCTTCGACCTTTTTAATACAAATTCCAGGTAATAAGTATTCAAGCTTAAGGTCTATTTTATACAAAATTATTTATTTGTTATCCAATATTTCGCTATCTCAATGGATAGCTTCTTCAGGGATTTTTGTTTTTTTAATTTTAAATTTAATTTTGTTTAAAATTAAAAAAACAAAAAATCCCTGAAGCTATCCATTGAGATAGCGAAATATTGGATAACATATAAATAATTTTGTATAAAATAGACCTTAAGCTTGAATACTTATTACCTGGAATTTGTAGGTATTTATTTTGTTTTTCGTTTGCATTTTAAATTAAAAATATGGAACGTTGAGTGGGAAGATTTTTTTTTATTTTCTTGAAATATAATGAATTAATTATATTTTTTATAATAGAGAAAACAAAAACATTAACTATTTTAATTCAATGAATAAGGATATTATCTTATCGATTATTTCCTTTATTTATTCATTCATTTATCTACAAAGATAAAATAATCCCTTACAGTTTAAAGCACCAATACATTTATATTCTCTCTTTCTGCCGACCACTGGTTTAGAGTAATCGACTGTAGTTTATTTGAAAAAAATTATTCGTACATTTCTTTTTAAATCATTATATAGTTAAAATATAAAGAGTTATATTTTTCAACTTTTTTTGACATTTATTTTAAAAATAAATTACATATAAATACGGATTTTTTGTTACAGTTAATATTTTCAATTAAAATTTTGTATGTTTTATAGTTAATGGGCTGATTGTTTAAGTAATCAAAATAACTGAGAGGTCGTTTATTTTTACATACTTTGTAGTTAATTTGTTGACAATGAAAAAACGATATATCATTTATTTTTATGGATATGTGTTTATGATAAGTTCTTGTGTTTTGACTGAAAATTTAGCTGACCGGTTGTTAAGTGATTTTTCATTAATTTTAAATTACATTTTCATTAACTTTACAATAATTTTCATTACATTTTCAGTTAATTAAAAGTACATGGGTACCAGTACATAATTGTCAAAGTTCTTTGTCGGATGCCCTACAGTGCCGAACAATCAGAGAACAGTAATAAAATCCCCCATTCACCACATGTTCGAGTATGTTGATGTGTCTGCCTATTAGCCAGTGGCTGATAAGTCTGGCCATCCTACAAGTGTCCAGTCCACGCTTAATGCCCTACCAATATCGCCAACTGAATATTTTGGTTGCAGCAACCGAATTATTTAGTTGTCGCAACCGAATTTAGGTTGCGACAAACAAATTTATCGGTGGCTGCAACCAAACCATTCTTTTGGCAAGAAATTCGGTTGGTACCATGAATTTGTTTTCTTTTTGTAAGATTTTTTTTTATTAAAAAAGTCCTTAGTATTTAAAATTTTTTTTAAGTAGTTTTCTTCAAAAAATTCCTTAGAATCAAAGAAGTTTTCTTAAAAAAGTCCTTAATATTAAATTTTTTGTTTAGAAAAAAACATTTCTTAAAGAAATATTCTTAAATTTAAAGAAATTTTTTATACTATCGAATCATAATATAACTGTAGGTACCATACAATGGTAAATTTGTCGTTATTGTGGCACTTTATGCCTGGGTAGTTAACTTGTTTATTTTAATTTTGACTGCTTAAATTCACAACTACATAATTAACTATTTTATAAAAATCTATGCAACTATGAACAGTTTTATATGCGTTATCATATCTTCTTACCACCATAAACCAAACAATACTTGATTACAGTAAAAAATAGTGCAAATTGGTAAGAAAAACCAACGAAAACTTTCCTTATTGCTTTTAATTAAAATCATAATTATAAATTGTGCATAATTGTAAATATAAAAACCGTATGAATGCAACAAAGAATAAAGAACAAACAGAATTTAAAAACAACTTTTCAAATAAAAAACATATTCTGTTGTTTCCTTATTTTTGAAATTATCAGATAAGAGATTCTACAACCCACATGTATAAATGTAAGTTAGTAATAAAGTCTTCCCTGGTTTTTGTTTTGTTTTTTCTGCTTCGTTGATAACAACAGGCAAAAATGCATTCTTGAATATCTACATTAACATAGATACATTCCATCCAACATGGTTTATTGGGACACAAAAAATATCCTACAACTTTTGTTGCTTTTTTGCTTTAACTTTCATTTGAATATGTATGCTAAATATTCTTTTCATTCCTTAGTGAATTTTTATTTTGACACTATAATTTGCTATAGTGTTGTATGATTAAACAATTATTAAAAAGTATATACAATTCTTAATATCCCAATAAATGCAAGAAGTGCAATAAAAAATCAATATTTGTTGCAATATTTTAGACATTGGATTACAATTAAATAAAATATATTGAATATAAACGAGTTTGTTTGTGATATCGTCACTAAAACTGTTTAGATAAAACTTTTTAGCTTCTCGAAGCCGAAGAACATTACATGCAACATGGTTGGGGAAATCATACTCGAAGAGTATCATATATTTTTGGGATTATGATTGTGCCAATCATAGTCGTAATATAATATAGTTATCATATTATGATAATAAAATAACCACAATTTTACCATAATACGGTCCCTACAGTTATATTATGATTCGAAACCATGAAAAAGTTCTTTAAATTTGAGAAAATTTCGTAAAGAAATGTCCTTCCTAAAGTTAAAAATTGATGTTAAGAACTTTTTCTAAAAAACTTCTATGATTTGACCAAGCAGGGATTATTTTGCAACCATGTTTTTTTTCTGCATGTAGGTGTAGAATTTTGAAATTGTAAAAGGTGCGTTTTTTGTGTCGGTTTTATAAAGAACACATATATTTGTTTTATTGTTAGAGTTTTTTAGAGTTCCGTCCACACTCATACATAATGAAACGTATGTATGTATTTATGTATGACATCACTACACTCAAAATATTATGCAATTCAAATTAACTGAAAATGTTATTAAAAATAAATTAAAAACCAGTCTACTAACATTTCATTCAAATCAAAAGATCTTATCATATATTTTTAAATGTTAACTTACAATATCCGTAAAAAATAAATAATTGTTCTTTAACTGTGAAAAAACTAACCACATATCTGTGAAAACAAATGAGATTTCTTTTATTTGTTAACTAATTTACTACATATTCTGTAAAAAATAATTATTATTCTTTTATTTCGTTTTTTACTGTAAACAAATTAAATACAAATTCTGTAAAAACAAACGACTTTTATTTTAATTTTTTTATTTAAACTATCAGCCCAATACCTATACAGGGTGGCGCAAAAATAACCTTCTGATGTTTTTGGCTGTAATTTAAAAAAAAAAATTAAAAACTTTGATTCTTCTTGTGGATTATTTTTATTTGGTCTCTTAATTTTTTTTACATCAAGTCGAGAATATGATGTCATGTAAATAACCGCCGCCACAGTTGATTGTCATTTGAGCCCTTTTTATGGCATTTTCCATCACTTTGGCCAAAACTTCCGACGATAGGTCCTCACATTCTTGACGGATATTGTCTTTAACAGCTGCAAGAGTCTGAGGCTTGTTGACATAAACCCGCGACTTCAAAAAGCCTCACAAAAAGAAGTCTGGAGCGGTCAAATCAGGCGATCTTGCTGGCCAGTGCAAATCGCCAAAACGGGAGATTAGGCGCCCGGGAAATGCATCCTTTAGCATATCGGTTGTGACACGTGCAGTGTGTGGCGTTGCACCGTCCTGTTGGAACCACATGTTTTCCAATCCTAATTCATCAAGTTGCGGCAAAAAGAACTCGTTGATCATTGCTCTGTAGCGCTCACCATTCACAGTAACCGTTTAGCCCGCGACGTCTTCGAAGAAAAAAGGTCCGATGACTCCTCCAGCAAAAACAGCACACCATACAGTGACTTTGAGCGGGTGTAATGGCTCTTCGTGGGCTACACGCGGATTTTCAGTGCCCCAGAAGCGTAAATTTTGCTTATTTACGTACCCGCTAAGATGGAAATTGGCCTCATCACTCATGATTATTTTTGATGAAAAATCATCTTCATTATTGCTCAAATAAATAGTCACCAATATTCCGCGTTCTGGAGCAGTGTAGCGTAACATTGTTTATTAACGTGTATTTCGCATGTGTTTACTACACAAAAGTCAAAACAGAACTGACATTAGGGGCCAATCGCAAAATTTATAGCATTTTCTGATAGGAGGATTACTTTTGCGCCACCTTGTACATTATTTGAAATTGTTTCCATTTTTGTATTTTTTTTGTTTAAAATGTATATCTATAGACACATTTTGTGTAAATGTATACATATGTGTATGAATTTGTGTTTATGAACTTCTTGTAATTTAAAATTTATAATAACTGTAACAGACCCAAATAAACAAATAAATAAATTTCGTTTTGTGAGTAAATATTTATTAAATTTCAAACAAATGAACAAAATATGTGAGACTAAAAAAAAATCGGTAAATGACAGTAAATCATTTCGAACAAATGTATAAAAAGTTAAAATAGATATTACTTTGAAAAATAAATGTATATTCCTTTATTTATAAATGGAACATAAACTACATAATATTCTAAGTTTAAGAAATAAAAACATTTTTATAATAAAACATTTTAAATGGAAATATTATTTAACTGTAATAAAAAATCGGTTTACAATGTAATTTATTAAAAAAAAATAAATATCAAAAAAGTTATAAACATAATTATTTCTATTTTAACTGTTTAATCATTAAAAAAAAAACACATTCATTTACTGTATACATATTTTGAGCGTATAGTTGCTACAAACTCCGTTTGCTCTAAGTAAAATAAACAAAATTAAAAATTTGTTCATATACTTTATTGACATAGGTTATGTAATACATTTCATAGTACATTCGTAAAGAAATGTACAGACGGACAGAAATTCATACATAAATATACTCATTCAAACTAGATAACATTGTTTATTTGTGCTAATTTATGTTACTTGTTGTGCCAAAAAAGAAACTTTCAAAAAAACAAGTGAATCAAAAAAAGTTGAAAATAATATCTTACAAAAATAAAGCCAATTTTTAATTTAACCTGAAACTGACCAAAATTAAAAAAGGTATTAAAAAAAAGCAAAAAATATAATTATAAAACGAAAAAAAAAAATTGGAGCTGTTACAGGAAAATTTGAAAACTCGTATTAGTTATGACAACAGCCAAGAATCCATATTTTCACACATTCTTCAAATCGTTGTAATATATTTTTTCATCACAAGAATCACTACGGCCTATTTGGAGTTAAGTACTTAGTGTAGGGTTATATAATCCAATTTTAGGTGATAGTAACTACCCAGGTTGCCAACCTCACTTAAAATTATACTGGCGAACCAATGTTTATCGTGTGAAACTCATCCTGTAGAAAATAACAAGAGTTGTAACTAAAAATGTACTTCCAAATTCTGAAAACTACACTTTAAAATGAAGCTAAGATTTTAATTTTTAGGCTGAAAATTTTGTTAAATTTATACCTATTATTTTTTAAACAAACTATCAGATTTGAAGGATTCCTGTTATAAAATCAGTTACTCCGCGAATAAAAAAAGACTTAAAAAACTGTAACCGCTTAAACATCCATTCTAATAAAAACACGTTACCAATTAAAATACTGTAACACCGATTCCAATTGAATACTATATTCGATTAAACATCTTAACCCCAACCTAAATAATTATACCGTAAAACAGTAATCGGTTTTCGTTTAGCTTACCTGCGGAAAAAATGGGGTCAGTTGGGATTTCGAACCTGGCCCGTGATAGGTGAAAACTGGACCGGTTCCGAAAATACATATCACGAAATAGGTGAAAAGAGGACCGGTTCCTAAAGTATCTACCACGTGACAGGTTTAAATATTACAACATATTCTTTTGCGTTGGATCTGTGATATGTTCATTGGGGTTATCTTTTCTACCAGTCCTGTGACATGTCACCGAGGGCAATTGACCATCTCCTAGGACAAGTCCATGTTAAAATGACCAGTCCTTTCCTATAAAAAAACCGATACCGTAACCGGTCCATATCACAATGAACCGGTCACGTAACGTGTCCTGTAATAGGTCCTTTTCCCGCAGTGTTGCTAGATGAGGTCTTATTTTTATAGAAAATCGCAGCTAAAAGGCATTTTTGGTATACAGAAATAATGATTTATTATAAACATTTTATAATGTATTTTTTGAACGGTATTCTCGAGATACCGGAAATTACAAGAATCCCAGCAAAACCACAAATTACCAAATAATGGGTAAAGTAATGTATAGCCAAAGGGGCTGATGGATTACTTTATACCTTACTTCATTGATGAATTTTACAGGCGATGAGCCTCAAAGTAATGTATATAACCATTACTTTAGAGGTGATAATGTAAAGGGTTACTTATATGGTTACGAGAATGGAAAAATTAATGTGTCTAAAAATAGATTTTTAAAAAAGAGGAATCTTTATTAAAAAAAATTATTACAAATATTTTATTTAAAATATTTGTAATTAAAAATAATGTGGTCAAGATGGGAATCGAACCAGGGAAATCTGGTTGACAGCCAAGAACTCTACCCACTGAGCTTTCGACGCATATAGTATTTGATTGCTTTAAACTTAAATGAATTGTTGCGCTTCGTTTTTTCGCTAGTGTTATCAAAACAACCATACATTATCCTTTTGCTTACAAAAAAACACAAAGTAATGTATCTAAAAATAGATTTTGAAAAATATTTCAATTATTACTTTACATTTATAAATCATATATAACGTAATCAATAATGAGTAACTTATTACTTTATGCTTGCAAATAATGAAAAAGGTAACGAGCTATCATTACAAGGTAACGCATGAGAATATCGCACCCATTACCAAAGCTTTGCTGGGGTATTTCAGGCTTTTTCGGAAAATGAAAATGTGCGGGATTTTTCATTCCCTAATTATAATATATACTGTTTTTTGAATTTTCAAAGTTTGTGAAATGAATTATTTGAAAAAATTCTACTTATTTTCCGAGTGTAGAAACGGTAATGACGTATCATTATTTTTGGAATTACCAGTAATGACAGATTTTTGGAATTACAAGTAATGACTATTTACTTTCTGCTTTCCTTAAAACATATATAATAATGAGTTGATAATAATTATTGGTTATATAACTTAAAAATGCGAGATGTTTGTGGTTTTTTAAACTTGTATGACAATTTGAAGTGTAAAAATCTGTAATTTCTTTTTTTTTTCTCGAGTTCCATCTACTATGAGCTGCTGACATCGGGCCAGAGGATCACAGGGAACCCGCGCCAAGCTCCATTGATTCGTTTATAGCGAATTTTCGCTGAAAAATGCCCGGAATATGCGAACATTCCATCATGGCAACGCTTGGCCTGTTGCAGGACTAGTTTAATACTTTTTTGAAATTAGTAGTTGGGAAGTTTTGCTTCACCTTATAGTGCAGCCCTTGCCCGATCCGACTACACTCAGAATATTATTTAGTTTACTGTTTGTAGCTTAATAAAAGTTTTCAGTTCAGCTAAAAAAAGGAACATAAGTTTGCAAAGAAATATTTATATTAACTTGACATTTGTTCAACATGATTTACTGTCATTTATTGATTTTCTGTCCAGTCTCATTCATTTCTTTTACTTGTTTAAAATTTAATAAAAATTTACCACAAAACGGAAATTTGTAGTTTATTTGTTCTCGTTACAGTTATAACAAATTTAAATTTTGTGTGATGTCTGTTTCAAAAAAAATTTTTTTCGAAAAATTCCAATTTCTTTTTTGTTTAAATAAAAATAATTTCAATTCAAATTATACAATCACACAAAATAAGTCTGTAGACTGTGTGAGTATAGATTTTCTGCCATAGATTAAAAGCAATAAAAAATTAAAAAAGAAAACAATTCAAAATAAAGGTAAAATTTAACATTTATTTTTAACTCATTAATCATTTGATTTACATCAAAAGAAAGTATACCGGGTCTTAAACAAAATATTATTTATTTTTAACTTACAAACTATTTTAAGTAACATATATCATTGCTTTCGATCGATGCTGAAAACTCTCACTAGAATACGCTTCATTTCAGGACAGAGTATACCAAATTGATTCCTTTTTGGCCTCAAAATATGAGCAGTTCTTTTGGCGCGGAATCTATACGAGTATGTTGGCAGAAGATAGAAAAATATCATAGTTAGCGATGCCAGAAAAAGATTGCTGTACACCTTCAAATCTAAAGTATTTTTGTAAGGTAATTTCGATTTTTTTTGCCGAACGTAATATATCGATGTTTTTGTATCGAAAGGACCAATGGTTTGCTGTAACGGTCATTGATCTCAGGTATTCCGCTCTAGTATTTATCCACCAGATCTCAGTTCCTACAACCCTATTATACAACTCTAATGTCATAAAATTAACTTTTACTAAGGAAGTATTTCGATAAATGCAGCAGAACAATTTTTTTGTAGGGGTACTTGAGGTCAATGGCTTTTAGGGTAAAATACATCGATATGTCATACTTTAAGATCCGACTTTAAATGTCGAATATATAATGCGAAATTAAAAAAGTCGACCGTAGGGGATCGGCAAAAAAAATCCGTAATGCTTTATATTTTATGGTGTCTGCAAATTTTTTTTCGTTGGAATCAAAAACAAGAAAGTGATTTTTGAAATTATTACAACTCTTTGGAAGTTAGGTTTTAGGGCGATACCCTTTAAGTTTGTCGAATCTGGTGCACTTTTCGATAAATCCTAATGCCTTTATAATATTATTTTTTTTTTTTTGCTTTTAATTCTTGTTACATTCTGTTTGAATTTTTTTTAAACTTAAATTGAAATAAATCTTTAAGCACGTTCATGTGTGAGTAGAATGCTCGTATCATGATATTAGTGCAACAAATGTACTTTGTGTAATGGTGTGGAAAAATAACTCTATGTTACTTTGTTTAAAATGAGTTTAAGTGGATATAAAACCATATTATATTCACTCGTATAAATATTTAAAGTGTGTTGTGCTTTAAGATCATATTAAAATACAGAAAATTATTTATACAGTATCAGAAATTTACACGGCATAAAACATAATTATGTATACGATAGTGTAACTATTAGCAATGCCCAACACCAAAATACCCATCGGAATAGAAACAGTGGAACTACCTAGCAAAACCACACATTACCAAATAATGTGTAAAGTAATGTGTAGCCATAGGGGCTCATGGATTACTTTACACCTTACTTCACTGATGAATTTTACAGGCAATGAGAATCAAAGTAATGTATATACCCACTACTTTAGAGGTGATAATGTAAGGGGTTACTTATATGGTTACGAGAATGGTAAAAGTAATATGTATAAAATAGATTTTTAAAAAAGATGAATTTTTATTAAAAAAAATTATTACAAATATTTTAAACATTATTAGAAATAATGTGGTCATGATGGGAATCGAACCAGGGAACTCTGGTTGCCAGCCAAGAACTCTACCCACTGAGCTATCGACGTATTTAGTATTTGATTGCTTTAAACTTAAATGAATTGTTGCGCTTTGTTTTTTGGCTAGTGTTATCAAAACAAACATACATTACCCTTTTGCTTACAAAAAAACACAAAGTAATGTATCTAAAAATAGATTTTCAAAAATATTTCAATTATAACTTTACATTTATAAATCATATATTACGTAATCAATAGTCAGTAACTTATTACTTTATGCTTGCAAATAATGTAAAAGGTATCGAGCTATCATTACAAGGTAACGCATGACAATATCGCACCCATTACCAAAGTTTTGCTGGGTAGTTAAGATTTTGATCTGCTGATTATATTCTTTCATAAATTGCAAAAAAATACATTATATTTGAGATAAATTATTTTCTTTGTTACTCCCTCCCCTACCAAAATCAAAGGAAGTTGTACGTAAACATACAAAATTGTTGTTTCTTCACATGCTATTTTTATCTCAAGCCTAACGCCAACGTACTCATTTTACTCGTACGCTTATGAATTTTTGTTGCCAATATGTTTATTTCCATGAGTGCATTTCTTTAATATATTTTTAATGTACTTAATCGAGTGTTTAAAATAATGTATACTCAATCAAACTTATTAATATAAGCTGATTTTCAAACTTTTTAAAGTAAAAAGTAGTAAAAATAAATGAAATGTGAATAGCATGATATGTAATCTGCAAGAGTATAAAGTTGAAAAGTAAACAAAATTACATTTATGTAGTTTAATTTTAATTAAACTTTTTTCCTTTTAATTTGAAAAGAGAACATCAAGCAAAAACATAAATGCAAAAGTAGGTTATACTTAACTATTAATGTGGAAGTAATTTTAATGGAGAAAATTTTTAAGAAATTTATGTTTAATGGATGTAATATTTAATAAAAAAAAAATAGACTTGTAAATTGTTAATGTTGCATGCTTCAAATATATGTGTTATAAATGTCACCCTATCGTATACTTTATATAAATTAATGTACAATTTAAAACTTAATGTTGCCATTAAAAATTAATGAATTATTACTTGATATCATACATAAAAGAAATACATATACATACACATAAGTAACATGCTGTCATAATGTTAATTTTGATAAGTGGTGCCAATTTTCACGAAATGAAAAACAGCGTCAGACCTTCTTAAAAGCACTAGAAAGCGTTAAGTGGAAAATTTATTGAAAGTAATAATTTTTTCAAATATTTCTTGCTATCAGTGAAAAAGCGCTGAGAATATCTTAATATTTTAATTTTATTGATTTAAAAATGTCTAAATAAAAAAATTAAAAAAACTTTTTGAGTATTTTTAATGTACATATTTTCAAATATTTGTATATCGTGTTTTTAGCTGAAAGCAATAAAAATAGCTAAATTGTATAAAAATAATAGTTTTATCGTAAATACCGATTAGAGACGTGCAACAGTATATCTGTAAGTATTGTCAAAACAAATATAACAGATAAATACCATATACTACTGGTATAAATGAGGGAATGCAAAAAGTATATAATTTTCTATAGAGTATTTTTCCCGCTCTACCAGAAATTCAACATGGTACAGAGTTCAGCGGCAACATTTTTAAATGAGAGGGCAACATTTTCAAAGTTGCTAAAGTGTTGAAAAACATTAAATTTGGTGTATGCAGTGCTGCCACATAAACAGTGTAATTTTTTATCCCATATTTTGGGATTCTTAACTGTTAACCAGTTTTTTCATGAAAACAATTTTTTTTTTCAAATTTTTGCATTTTTTATAGGTTTTTAGTTATATGTTGCAACAATTAATAGCATATTTATTCTCTTTATTATATATTTTTAATATAGAAATGGGAAATAATGGATATGAATAGACATAGTTGGTCAATGTGTGTGTACACACTTTAATACTTTTCATGTTACAATGTTATGTTTGAATTCGTAACTATTTTTTAACACAATTGCAAATTTTTTTTGTATTTTTTTACTTTATTAGACATGTCTAATTTTAGTAAAAATAAAGAGTATATTGAACAAATATTATATTTTTATATGAAAAATCTGAACAAATACATGAATAAAATAAAAAAACATTTT
The DNA here is from genome assembly GCA_949748255.1 of Eustalomyia histrio. NCBI lineage: Eukaryota > Metazoa > Arthropoda > Insecta > Diptera > Anthomyiidae > Eustalomyia > Eustalomyia histrio. Next base: position 60,446,911 of record OX456523.1, on the reverse strand, counting down.
TTTTATGAAATAATCTGAAAAATCTCTAGCATCCCAAAAAACGGCAAAAAATAGTTAAAATTGGTTATATGGCAGCACCGCTAAACACTACTAAAAGTTGCCGACCAAAACTCACCTTTGTTGCCGCCAACCTATGTTCGTGTTCTAAGAGAGTACTAAAAAGTTCGTTAGAGAGAAACATACTCTATAGAAAATTATATACTTTTTGGTTTGGATATATCTGTGCACATCTCTAATACCGATCAAGCGACTAAAGTCGTAGCCAAAAATCGTTGAATCTACCGTGAATATTGCTAAGTTGGTATTGCTATTTTTTTTAATTATTCGTTGCGTATACAAGTTTATCTACGAGTATGTTAATATGAACAACACAACCATTAACACAACGACACAAAATGAAATGCAATATGAACTTAATATATTCATGACCTTATTTATAAAAATTTTGTAATTATACAGATAATTAAAGGTTAAAAAATAAATATTATATGCTTAAAAAAGAAATTATTAGTAATGTTATTAGATTTCTTGCATACAATAAATTCAAATAATTTAATAGTTTAAATAAAATTTAAATAAATTGTACTTGCGTGCATACAGTGAAGAACCATAAAAAAATAATAAGACAAAGTTGTTTGTGTATTTCGTATTGCTAGTGCTGAGTGCTCTATGTGTATTAAAACACAGCCTATAGCTAAGTGCTTTTACAACAACAAATGAGCACCAAGCGCATAGGGCTTGGGCACCCCTTTAAATGAAATATCATTTCTTGCAAATGACATTTTCTGTGATTTTAACTTACAAATTATTTTTAGTGTAGGACTTGGGGTTTAAGCCCCCAAATGGTATACTGGTCATTCGACACTATCGTCAGATCAAGGGTCAACTATGTTACTCTGGCATGGTGGCATACAGTAGAGCAAACCCAGGCAAAAGGGCGCTAAACAGGGTCTATCTCCTAATTTGTGTGAGCAAAACGTGCCCGACCAACGCCTTGGGTGCCATGCTTTATATATCGGCACTAGGCATCTGAAGACGCATGTGTGGATGTGCATCGTCTCCATAAGTTTAGGGGCATTAGGTGAAGTGGATATTATTTTCGAGAGGGGCATATGTACCAGCATTTCCGGGCACCCTGAACTGGAGTCCCAGGTTTTGTTTACTGTTGGCTCAAAACAGGCCAATGGAGATACGGGTGCGGACGTCTGTGGACCGTATTTTCAACGTGCCATTCCGATGGACAAGTACTCGTCCAAATTCCAGATGGAGATCATCGCCATCTATGTATCTGCTTTGAAGTGTCTGTGTAGGGGCACAAAGGAGATACTTATTTATGTTCTTTCAGACAATCCAGCGGCACTCAGGTCATTATTGTCCTATCACATGTCGCTTAGACTTTTCCTGAACTGCATTGGCTCTAAATAGACTCGGTGGAGGCAACAGAATAATCCTAGGCTATGTTTTTAGGCATGTGGGCAAAGAACGGGCTGATCGGTTGGACAACTGCCTGGCCTACTGTCAGTTTGTGGGCCCTAAACGTTTCTGTGGTGTACCTGCAGGGTATATTAAACGAAAACTTGAGATGTGAAGGAAATCCGAGTACATTGAGTGGTGGAATGCTACCATTGGCCAGCTTCAGGAGAATATCTTCTCATCGTTATATCTAGTGAAAACTCTAGAATACTTCTAGTGAAAACTCTAGAATACAGGAAGAACTTAAGAACATCAACGGAATTTTTTACAGGACACTGTAATTTTAGGTACCATTTAAGTTCTGCGAATTGGATGTTGAGACTGCGGAACATATACTCTGCGTATAGTATATGCTTTGCGGCAGAAGATTACAACTCCTTGGCGGATATGTACTATCCTCCTTGCAAATTTGCAAATCTGTACCGGTGCGATCATATGTTATGTAATCTAGTTCACAACATATGAAATATGGGTATCGTGTGTAAACAGAGAATACAGATTCATTGTGACAACCAAATGGTTTAGTTGGAGCTACCGATATATTTGTTTGTGGTAACAGAAATTCGGTTAGCACAACAGAAATTCTTTTAATACAACAGACTTTCGGTTAAAATAAAATATTTCAATTGTGCCAGGAATACATTTGATAACCACAACCAAATAATTCAGTTGCTGCAACCAAATCATTCAATAAGCAAGGAGTTCCTTTGGCACAATGAATCTGTTTTCTCTACGCAAATAAATTTAATTTCAACAAATTTCATTGGCTTACCAAAATTCGTGTTTTTCATCAATTAGACTTTTTCACTAATTTAATTTATTATTTTTCTCAGCAACAGTTAGAGATGAAAAAGTTTGTATATACATATGTATATGAATATTATAAAGAAATTTACTGATGAACTGTCTGTGTTTCCATAATTCCCACTAACTTTTTCCTTGTATTCCCTATTATTACAAAAAAATTATAATTGTTCTATTCCTTGGCAAGAGAAATTTTCATGATTTTGAACCGAACTTATTGCAGGGCCTTCAATGCAGCATTGTTTAAAAAAAATCTAATCAGAAAAATCAAAAATACCAAAAACAAATTGTTGTTTAAGGCATACATGAGTCATTCCATGTCAGATTTAATATTGATTAGGACAAACATTTGAAATTAAATGCTTCATATAAGCTATGTTGTTTGATACTTTAAGAATTAAAGTTCATGACAAACAAACTGTTAAATATAGAGGATAAATATAAATTGTTAAATTTTGTTAATGTTAGTCTAATTGTGTTGTTGTTTTCAAGTTTGTTAATTTGTTTCCAAACACTCAATATAAAATAGACAATCATCAAAAAGCAATCGCCAAAGGGGAGAAAGGAGAGCGTGGATATTGATAAGGTTGGGTAGCGTCAACAGAAAATACTAAGTATTCTATTTTGCTGGCTCTGTGGAATTTCTCAATTTTTATTCTCTATAATTTACTAATAAAAACTTTCATGTTTCCTTACAATAACAAAAATTTATAAAAAGAATATGATTATATGATCTAAAATCCTACTAATACTATTCATTTACAAAATAACAGATCAACAATTTACAAAACTCCATTAATAGACTTTTCTTTAAAATAAATTTTGATTTTTGAAAATGCGAAAACATCTCATCAAAAAGTGTTGGAAAAGGAAATTTAAAAAAAGTATATATTTATTTGTAAAATAATAAAAAACATAACTCTGAAATTTTAAGAATATTAAGGGGACAAAAAATGCTAAGAACATTTTTTTTTAAGTATTTATGTCTTTTATAAGACAAAATGACATTATATATATTTATTTTAAAGGGTTCCCCCCTTGGATAGAGTCATATCTTTAAAATTAAAGTCGACTTTACATTATTTATTTTAGTAAGACTTACTGTTTCAACATTTCTTCTTTAAGAAATTTATACATAGAAGAAAATCTCGCATTTAAAATGCTTTCAACTTCCCAGCAAAAACTCAGTAATGAATGTTTATTACAAATATCTAAATAATACGAATTTGTTATAAATTTTTAAATAATAAGCGGGTGTACTGCGGTGTCAAAACACCCACAAGTTCATTTGTGTAAGTACACTGATAGAATTATCTGAATGATATTAATGAAATTTTACATATGAACAATGAAATTGCTCTAGAACTTGTCCACTGAAACTTTTTATTATTTAACTTGATTAAACTCAATGAATAATTTAATTTTATTTATTAAAAATTTATACACTCAATGAAAAGTTTCAATAAAAGTTAGTTTCATAAAAATTATAAGACTTTTGCTTTAAACTTAAGAAAGATTTAATTCATAGCTCCATTAGTTTACTGAATTTTATGCTGATAAGCACACTCAAAATATTATGTAGTTAACTGTTTGTAGTTTAATAAAAAAGTTTTCCGTTACATTTAAAAATTAAGGACCATACATTTATTTTTCAAAGAAATATATATATTAACTATTTTATACATTTATTCGAAATAATTTACTATCATTTACCATTTTTTTTCAGTTTCATTTATTTTTTTCATTTGTTTGAAATTTAATAAAAATTTACCCACAAAACGGAAACTTGTGGTTTATGTGTGTCCGTAACAGTTATTACAAATTTAAATTTTGTTTGCTGTCTGTTTCAAAAAAAATATTCAAAAAATTTCAATTTGTTTTTTTATTTAAATTGGTTGTATATATACAAAATTTTTCAATACAAATTACAAGAACTTCATAAACACACATACATATACAAATACATTCATACAAAAAGTGTTTATGGCTTCATATGCATACATACATTTTGTATTGTACGAGTATATTAAAAAAAAACATTTATTTTTTAAGGATCGGTAGGTAAAATTTTGACATTTATTTTAACTGATTATATCATTTGTTTCTTACAGATGTGTCAGTTGATTAATCAACATTTAAAAATAAATAACAAATGGCATTTAATTTAAATGAAAATTAAGTAGACCGGTTTTTAAATGAAAAATCATTTCTTTTAAATGATATTTTCAGTTATTTTAACTTACAAACTTTTTTAAGTGCAGTTAAATATAATTAGTTACAGATAATTAAATATTAAGGCTAGCTCATATGTTTTATAATAATTTAAAAATAAGAAGCTTCCAATATCGCGCGAAAGCTTGACTGCTTGACTTGTCAGTCGGTCGCAAGCCTTGAACAAATGGCGAGTGTTTTATGGAATGGAGTGGGTCAATATCTAGTAAAATTTGAATCTACACGAGTTTAGGTGTATGCCCTAGTTTAGGTGTATGCCCTATTTGTAAACCTAAGCTGGACTTCTTATAAGAACAACTTCAAATTAAATATAGTATAACATTTTAGTTTTATTATATAAGCACTTTATAATGAAAGCTTTGCTGGGTTACCACAAATTCTCAGAAACTTTTCATTTATATTACAGATTAAGTATTATTACTTATGCACACTTGAAGATTAACGTGATGTAATAAACACTTTGCTTTAAACACTTCGAATGTTAGTACTAAAAGTTCAACAATTTAGAATTTAATGTGGGATAAGCGGGTAATGTGTCATACCTTCTTAATTTGGAAACTATTAATAGTTTGGTTAATAGGATTATACGTACGGGATTGGTTATAGGCTTTCGCTCATGGTATGGCAACAATTACTTATCCGTGAGACTATTACTTTGCCAGAAATAACAAAAAAAAAAAATCCCGAACCTCCTCTTTTATTAGGAATTTTATGGTAAATATTTTGTTTGATTTTGTAAGAATATTATATAACATTTCTAGTTAAACAGCCAGCAAAACCATGGTATCAACTAATTACCAGCCTATTAACGCGCTTAATTACTTTTGTTCGCGATGCCCAAAAAGTAATGGGTACTCATAATTTTTTGGCTGTTCGTAAGCGAGAGGGTAATGACCACCCATTACTTTGTGTTTTTTGTAAGTGAGAAGCTAATGACCACTCATTACTTTTGGGCTCATCGCGAACAAAAGTAATTAAGCGAGTTAATGGGCTGGTAAGTTGTTGATAACATGGGTTTGCTGGGCAGGTGTTTTAATAGTTTATTTTGTTTGGGCTCGTCCTAAAACTTCGAGTTCTAATGATATCTTTTGCCGGATCGAAATAAAATAGTTAATTTGCATTGCTTTTATAAATATAAAGAGGTCGAAAGCTAGTTACAAATTAACTAAAATAACAAACAAAAATAACTGTCATTGATAAGCGCCGACTCCCTCCTTTGAACACGGTCCAGAAGCTACAAAATAGAATTTCAAGCCCCTGCCTATATATGGGAGTTGTATTCCATTTTCGGACGAATATAGGTGGTATAGATAGTAAGAATATCAGATGAAGTGAAATAGTTTTTGCACCGGTAAAAAAAAACCTAAACACTTAAATGCTCTTTCGTCAACCGAATGATTTTGCCAGAGGACATCACATTGAATTCTCATGCCCAAAACATTAAGAGCATCCGATTACTCAATATCGATATCGCCAGATGGCACACAGATGGCATTGGTCTCCCCACGGCCCGTCTATGTGTCAACAAACAACATTGGTCTTGCGTGCATTAACCCATTAAACGCCATTGTACTCAAGGTGTACACAAACCTTGATTTTTTTCGATTTTCTTTGACACAATTCGTCCTATAGTTAAAGTAAAATAATTTTCTAAGAGCCAACTAAATTTAGAAATTAAAAGCAAAAGTTTTTTCCAATCGAATACTGTTGTTATTATTTAAATTCACATCGTTTGATGGCAATTGAAAAATATTAAATTTTGGCAACATTTTTCTTAAAGGTAAAATTTTAATTATTAAAATTTGTAATAAAAATTTGAATATATGTGTAATTAGTGTTCATTATATAATTAGGCACTAATTGAACCTATTTTACAACACGGAATTTCAAAACGGTGTGTGTGGTAGATCCGGTTTCCACTTTTTGCTCCTTGACGATTTACAAAAATATCATAATTTTTTTTTTTAATTTCGATTTTACTTTATTCTCTTTGACGCCTTTGCCTATAACATAAATATATTTTAATTTAATTTTCTCCGCCAGATTTTATTTGGCCGTTAATGGGTTAAACTCGACCCTATTCACACGACTCCACTCAGAGATTGTCGAAGGATCCATATTGAGTGTGTCATTCATATTTTTCCCCATGCTCCCAATCACCAGAGGGCTTGGCCTATGATCAAAGGAATATAAATGGCAGATGTTGTTGTCATCTGCAAAAGAATAGCTGGGATAAGAATTCCTGAAGCTTAAACTCGTCAGATGAGACTCCATCTATAACAACTCGTTTAGTGTGATCCCTGAAAAAACTCGATAAGAATCGAGAGCAACCACTTCGTTTTCACGAAGTCGGAATTGACCGACTTCAACACTTCGAAAGGATCATCAGTTCTCCCGAAGAAAGATTTCTACGAAACCCATACTTTCGATCATTAAGAAATGAGCTAGATTCCAGATAATTTAAAAGATGGCTCATTTGGGCGGTAATTGTCAGGGTTACTAGCTGCCACCTTTTTTGGGATAAGCTGAACATTGGAAACCTTCCAACACGATGGAAATATACCCATACCGTACGATGTTACAAAAAAGGTGGCCAATGGACGTGATAGCGTCGAAAAGCACTATTTCAGCAACAGTGCTGGTATGCCATCCGGCCCCGCTGCGTTGAAATTCGTAGGTACCTTTTTATCGTCTCGGACTCGAAAGAATATCTTGGGCATTGTGTGGGATACTTTCTCCACCTCGCGCAGTGGTTAATGGCTTTCCAGCAGGAGCGAATATCTTGCTAATAATTCAGCCAGAAGGTTGTCTTTGTCAACCGGATCACTGAATAATCATCATCCCTTATAAGAGTTGGGATAGAGCAACTAGCATTTTAACTTACTCTTTTAACGAATAACCAGTAGGTCTTACTACCTCGAGGAACAGAAAGAGGTCTCCTCAACGAGCCTTTTCATAAATAGAAACAAATAGTTTCGTGCCTGTCCGTGAATCGGTACGAATTTCGGAATATGAAAATAAAGCGGAAATTAAAATATGATCCGAGTTACCGAGAGGTGCAAATGTCTTCACTTCATACTTGTCAGAGTGTAAAGTAAGAAAAAGGTCAAGGGTATTCTGAAACTGCCCTACATCATACAGAATTTATAAAAATTTGAACACGTTTCTAGTGAATAAAATCATTTGATTTGATGAAAAAAATGTCTTCTATTGAATTAATTTCTAAATCATTATTGCAGTTGAACGCATTCAATTCAATGAATTCAATAATTAAAAAAAGAATTATCTCACTTTAGATAAAAATTTAATTCGATTTGTGGCGAATTCATTAAAGAATAATTATTTTTTAAAACTGTGGTTGGATTTTAACGAAGAAAATATAAATTTACAATAATAAATAGTTAAAATTGCTGAAAATTTTCCATCTTAAATTTCAGTAATTTTTTTATTTTTAAATTTAAGGAATGTCTTATATTTAGTTAAAAAAGAAATATGTACTACGATTTTGAAACTTATTCCTTATTTGCCATATACAATTTTATAACTACGTATTACCCTCTATAAGCTCTTTTCGCCAACAATGACAACACAAGTTATTTGAAATTCGATACAACCAAACAAAAGAAAATTTAACTTTTTAACAAAAACAAAAAACTTTAAAAAGTTTTTTTTATGTATGTACATTAAGGTGGTCCAAAAAAATAAAAAATAGGTTCCAATTGACGAGATCCACAACCCTACAAATATGCCATTATGGAAAAAAATATAGAATGCCAAAAAAAATTTAATAAAGTTTTTTTACACTCAGAAAAAAAAGTTAGTAGAAAAATTTGTAAACGGTTTTCAATCCCACTTTACTATTTTCGTACTGATTTTTAGTAAAAAAAATATTATTTAGCAAATCTTTTTGCTATTTACATTTTACAACTTACAGAATTTTTACAGAATATTTACAAATTTTCGTTGCTAATTTCAGAAATTATTTTACAAATTTTTGAAAACCGATTTGCTAAAATTAGCAAAAAAAAATACTAATTTTAAAAAAGTCGATATTAAAGGAAATGTTATTTCTAACAATTAAAACTTTATATACAAACTTAAATTGCCCTAAAATGTTACATAGGATTAAAAAAGGACAAAAAGTAAAGATACCGACTCATGTCTGAAAATAGGTCATCCACATAAAAAGGGTTTTTTAGTTCTAAAAATCAGACCTAAAAACAATTAAATTTAACCCTAAAAGTAAAAAAAAAAAATTTACTAAAATATTTTTCAAAAAGGAAATTACCAAATTAAAACAAAATAATAAATTGGTTTATGTTTTAACAATTTTTAAGATTTATAAGCCTTTGATTTTTTTTTCATTTTGTATAAAATATTTTTTAGAAAAAAAAATATAATCAAAATTTTTGATGCGCGATAAAAAAATTAATCTAAATCTTTGTACTAATATTATTAGTGTTTAGTAATTTTTTTTGCTGATTTTAGCAAACAGATTTTAAATTTCACTTTACAAAAAGTCTTCTAAAATTTAGTAGCGGCTACTAATTTTTCTACTAATTTCATTGTACTACACGTCAGCAGACATGTGTTGCTAAGATTAGCAAAAAATACCGCTGGGCTCAAATTAGCAGAATTTCCCGTAGTAACAGCAAAATTTTCAGTTGCCATTACAGACTTTTTTGGTGAGTCTAGAGGTGACACATCACGATTGAAGTTTTAAAGTTGTACTCATACTTGTTCTATTATTTTACATAAATTAAAAATTGAGAAAAATTAAATTTACTTATTACGATCGCGACTCATCAAATCTAATATATTTGTACATTACGAATATCAAATACAAAATTAAATTCTGAGTCGAGTATTTCGCGAAAATTTCATACAAAAAATCTTCAACTTTGATCAATAAATTTGCTTATATTTGCATCTGCGCAATATTCTTTTTTGAATGATTACACGATTATGTTAATGTCTTTTTATGTGAGACAGGATTTTTGTTAACAATTTAGATTTAATGCGCTAAATAACAGCGAAAAACTAAAAAAGGAAAATTTTACGTCCAGTTACAAGGATAACAATTATCCTTTCAAAAAAAAAAAATAAATAACGTCATGTCTAATAAAAGGTCTTGGTAAGTAGATTGCAAAAGTACAAGAAGTTGGATTTTTCGATGATAACGTTTTTAGATAGTTAGGAAAATTGCAAAAAAAATCAAATTTTTTTGAATATTCAAAACCGCGCTTAATTTAATACCACAAATTTTGATTGCAGATTCGTAATCCTCATAAAAATTAATATCAGATTTGAGAAATTTGTACTTATAATGCGTTAGGAAGTTTAATTTTTACTTTTATCTTCTCAGAAAATTTTAATATTTTTACTAAAATATGTATTTTTAAGTATGAATTTAAAAAAATCACGAACTAATTTAAAGTTACTGAATTTTTTTAAATTTTTATCTCATATTCTTTTTATAAACATTAATTAATACTGTATTGGAAAACTTTGTTAAATAATAGCATATGGCTTAAATAATAATTCAATAATAATAATAAGTCAATCGTACTTTTTGTATAAATTACTTAAACGACAACTTACTAATTTTTAAAAGGTAACTTTATGTCCTACCTCTAAAAATAAAAACAAATTTATCTGAAACTTGACACAGAGTGTTTTTAGACATTAAGGAATAGGGGCAACATTGCGAAAATTGCAAATTGAAACTTTGATATTTTTTGGACCACTCTAATGTACATATATAGTTGTATGCCAAAACACCTTGTACATAGTTGACGACATACTGTACAAAAATTTTTAAGTTTTTATTTTGCATTTAAAGTTTTGAATAGTTTTAGTAAACTTGTATGTCTTTACGTATATAAAAATACAAAACTGTAAAGATCTTTTCAATAAATAAAAATTAATTTATAAAAGCCTCAAAAAAACATCAGTGTAAAAAAAACATCAGTGTAAAAAATTCTTCCTTCTATGCATATAAAGGGTGGTTAAATTTTAAGAGCCGATGTTGAATGTGAACCACACCTAAACGTCAAGTTTTTTTCTGCATTTCATTTGACATTTCTCAATTTCAGATTAACTCTATTCGAAAGATACACAATCGAGCAACGCGTTAAAGTTATTCAAGCTTGTTATGAAAATGGGCGTTCAATATGCATTTCGTGCATTTCGTGATTTTTTTTGGTCAGCATAATCGACCAAATGTGTCCACAAACATCTTAATTATATTTATGAATTATTATATTGTACAAATGTTATGAAGTTCTGATCGATATGGTGTAATGGTTAGTTAGACTGTTACACAGAAGGTTACTGGTTCAATAGGTCTTATGTGAATTAAAATCCACCACATTTTTACGATTCCACTCTGAAACTAACGATAGGTCTCGATTAAGTGTATCATTCATGATTTGCCTCCTGACCCCGACCTCTGCGATCAAAGAAAAATTAATGACAAATATTTCTGTCATCAGCAAAAGAGTATACAAAGTTGAAAGTTCGGTCAAGAAGTTGATTAAGAAAGAAAACAAAAGAGAAGAAGAAGAAAGAACGGAACCTTGCGATACCCCTGAATTTAGCTGAAACCAGATGAGATAACGTCTATTACAACACGTTTAGAGCGATCTCTGAAAAAGCTCAAAATAAATCGAGAGAAATAATTGAGGACATGGAAAGCATTTAGTTTCTATATAAGTTCGCCATGCCATACTTGGGCCGTAATTTTTAGAGTTATTTTCCGCACCCATTTTGGTGATTGGCTAAACATTGGCAACCTTCCAGTACGAGGGGAAGACACCCGCAAGGTAAGAAAAGCTGCATAGTTTTCCCAATGGACGGGCTGGCGTCGAAGGGCAATGCTTCCGCACCAGTGCAGTTAATCTGTTTAAGGTCTTAAAACAGGAAAAAAACTGCTGGAAGTCAAATCTGTCGATTACGGTGGGTGCGGAAGCAATTGAAAGTGTAATTCGTGTTACTTGGCCATCATTTGGAATCATCGACACGTTGTTTTTTGGTGCACTGTGAGCAGAAGCGGCACCCATTTCGAAAACAGTTTTCTCATGGACAAATTTTCATGCAAAATAAAGCCGACACATACTTTCGGTATCTTTAAGGTATCAGCTATCTCCTGGAACTTTTATGATGTTTCCAGGTATCACCACCTCTTTTGGGCGACCAGAGCGTTCGGCGTCATAGGTGTTTGTACGGCCACGTTTAAAGTCAGCAAACCACTTTTCTACCTATTGTCTCGATGGAGCAGAGTCCGAATAACACCTTTTAAGCCAAGCTTTGGCTTAAACGTTTATTTTTTTCATTAAAGAGCAATGATAGATCACCATTATTTTCAAAATCCTGAATTTAGCGTCACTAAAGTAGCTGCAACTTGTTCCTTATGAACGAATTGCCATTAAATTTTGACTGGTGTCATCTAAAGTTTAATAGTTCCAAAAAATCATATGTGTGATGTGCCATATGTGTCATCCTATGGATTTTTCACCCGATGTAATATATATGATGAAGCTTTTCGTTGAGTGTATTAAGTACCGCTTACTTTTTGGAAAAATTAAAAAAGTTGTACCATATTTTGTTCGTTTCATAACGTATCTTTGACATTGATTGACATATTTTTAGCTGGATGAGTGGTATGGAAGGTCTCATATACCTTTTGATTTCTATGTTCTTAAAAGTTAGCAAATTTTATTTTCCTACTTAATAATAAATAAATTATGTCATAAAATTTTATGTATTGCTTTTTGCTTCACTCCAAAGTCATTATTAATTCTTTATTTTGTTTTTTTTTAGATTTTTTTTATCATAAACTGAGATAAATGTTGTGAAATGAAATTGCCATAATGTTTTTTTTCTAGTTTAGATTTAGAAAAATGAATAAGAGTATGAAGTTTATTTATCATATCAAGCAAGTGCTAAGAACAATAAAATTTTTATTTTAATCCCCATTATAAACAACTATTAAGGCAAATTTTTTTCTAAAGACTGTTTTATGCAATCTTGGCAAGCAAATTGTTTTTGAAAATTTTGTTTACTGTTATTTTAAGTTTTAAGAAGCTTTAAAGGTATCAGGTGCAAATTTCTCAGATTAGAGTTTATATATTTGTGTTTTCATATTTAGCTGTGAGCATTTAAGCCAAAAAATATTTTAAATATATAAAATGTTTTTTGTTTTGTGGTAAATGTCCTAATTGTATATATTTATTAGATTTCAATAGGAAAGAATAAAAATTCGCTATATTTTTTTTTGCTTAATTAAACAATTATATTTTAAACGAAAAATTTCACATGTGTGTTAGTAAAATATTTTGAATCTATGGATTTAAATATTCTACCTAATTTGACCTTTCATAGTCTATTTACTACATTTATTGCTTAAGTTTCTTATGCTAATGTTAATGTTAGCGTATACGTTATATTAATTAATTAATTAATTAATTAATTAATAATATTACGTATACGCATTCGATTAAACATTCATTTGAAAAAAAAAAAACTATATTATACCACTCAACAACATATCGTGGCACATGACATTTTGTTCAAATACGTGTTGCATAAAAGTGAAAATATTTTTTTTGTTGGTTGATTTTTAACCTATAATTAAGACCTTGACTTTTTATTCTATACATGTCCCTTAACATTCAACCAAAGCAGCACTAATTTGGTATGAAAAACCACAATAATAAACTACAAATCTCTACATACTTGAAACATTTGGCAAAACTATTTAAAAACGTTTTTCGTTTAAACCCAAACTAAATCGAATTAACTTATATCACTATGGGCTACTATTCTAAAGAAACAAGAGAACATTTAAAATAACACAAGATAAAAAAAAACTTGATTAGAATCTTAAATTATATTTAAACAAGTAAACGCATTAAAAAGGGTTTAACCGATTTATTTTATTATACTATCCACCAGAAACGATAAACAAGAATTTCAATTGGGTTTCAATCACCATTAAATATAAAACATTTTCGATCATAATAGTAATGAAAAATATATTTTATGCACATTTTCTGTTTGAAGTTTAATAAAAATGTTTTCAGTTCAGTTAAAAATAAAGGAACATAAATTTATTTTTCAAAGAAATGTTTATTTTAACTTTTTTTGATACATTTGTTGTAAATGATTTACTGTCATTTACCGATTTTTTTCAGTTTATTTATTTTTTTTTTTAATAAAAATTTACCACAAAACGGAAATTTGTGGTTTATTTGTTTCCGTTATAGTTATTAAAAATTAAAACTTTTTTTTGCTATCTGTTAAAAAAAATATTCAAAAAATTCCAATTTTGTTTTATTTTTTACTTAAATTGTTTGTTTTTATACAAAATTATTTCAATTTATATTAGAAGAATTTCATAAACATACACCCATACACACATATGATAAATCACACAAAATGTGTTTATACACTTTGTGAGTATACATTTTGTAGATAAAAAAAAACGAAAAAAAATCCCCCCCGCCCCCCAAAAAGCGGAAATAGTTTGAATTAAATGAATAATCAGTTATTTTTTTCAGAACTGGTAGGAACAATTTTAACATTAATTTTTTACTGATATATCATTTATTTTTAACTAATGTGTCAGTTGTTTAACCAACATTTAAAAATTAATAACAAAAAACCATTTGATATAAATGAAAAGTAAATAGACCGGTTTTTAAATGAAATATCATTCTTTTTAAATGTTTTGTTTTTGTTATTTTAACTGTCAAACTACTTTAATTGTTAAAAAGGTAGACTATTGGCCCTCTGATCATGATGATAAAGGGTGGTAAAATTTTAAGGGCCGATGTTGATTTTGATTATGTATGGAACAAAATATTGTCCAAATTTTCGATAACGCTGAGTCATAATTGAGGTTCTTTGCCGTTAATGTGCCGAATTATCTCATTATTTAGCTCTTGAATTGTTGCTGGCTTATCGACGTACGCCTTTTCTTTCAAAGAAACCCAAAGAAAGAAGTCCAACGGTGTCAAATCACATGATCTTGGCGGCCAATTGACATCGCCACCACGTGAGATAACACGACCATTGAATTTGTCGCGCGAAAGAGTCATTGTTTTGTTAGCTGTGTGGCAAGTGGCACCATCCTGTTTAAATCACATATCGTCCAGGGTCATATCCTTAATTTCTGGACACAATAATTTTCATTATCATCTCGCGATAGCGAACACCAATCACGGTAAATGCTTGGCCTACCTCATGACACACTATCGCGAACAACAGCAATGTTTTCCGCAGAACGAGCTGGGCGAGCACGCACAGGTGTTTTTACAGACCCGGTTTGCTGAAATTTGCCCACAATTCTCCCGATTTTGGACACATTTTGTCGATTATTCTGACCAAAAGAAATCACGAAGTCACGAAATGCATTTTGATTTGAACGCCCATTTTTATAATAATAACGTTAAGAATAACTTTAACGCGTTGCTCGATTGTGTATCTTTCCATGGTTCAAATTGAGTTGGTCTGAAATTGAGAAATGTCAAATGAAATGCACAAAAAAACTTGACGTTTAGGTGTGGTTCACATTCAACATCGGCCCTTAAAATTTAACGATCCTTTATAATTGATAAAACTGAGGTTCATTGCTGACATCGATAAACCTGAGATTTTTATATTGCAGTATTTTGGTAAAATATGTAGCAAGGTAAATGCGGTCCTTCTTCGATTTTATTGTGGCCCATCGTTGAAAGTGAAAATTCGTGTTTTCCTTTGCTTTTGTTCACAATTTTTTTTTTTTTTTAATTTTTTTCATATATTTTTTTCAAAAGTTTTAGTTAAAATTAAAAACTTACAAAGAATTTATCTTCCATCATGTGATGGAAGAAAAAATATAATAATGACCTGTCTGTCACAATTTGAAGGGATTCAAAGTATTTAAACTAAACAAAGCGAATTGTTAAAATAATTATTTTTTAATCCAAGTAATCTAAGTTTTTCTAAAATCACCAAATATAATATTCCTTATTGAGCCAAAGATCCTTTATTTATAAAAAATTTAATTATAAATCTTTATTTATCCCAATAATTCGTCACCACATTGGGTGACTTCTTCAGGGGAAATTGTCTTTTTTTATAATTGAATTGAATATTATATAAATAGAGAAGATCGAAGAAAACTAAAATAATTATTAAAATCACCAAATTTTATAAAAATTTATAAAATTTATAAAAAATTCAATCTGCTTAATAAAATTGGTAAAAAGAACAGTGAAGTTAAATTGATAAAAATTATCTTCAATGTGAAAAAATACTTTAGCGTGTGGTGTAGTGAGCAGAGAGGTAGCTTAGTACTTAGAATTTCCGAGTTCAAATCCCGGAAAAGGCAAACATTTAAAAAATATATTTTTTTTTTAAATAAAATATTCAAATGTTTGTTTATATGGCAAATATAACAAAGAAAATTTAAATTAGTTGTGAAATATGAATCTGATTGCCCAGGTTCGCTACTTTAAAAATCTAAAAATAAAATTTTTCTTAAAATAAAATTTTGTGGAATGTAATAATATTTCTGTGGAATATAAATATTAAATTGTACAACTGAATTATTGGCTTTCACTACAGTTGTCGTAACCGCCAGAATTCGATTGGCAACAAATTCGGTGGCCACAACTGATACTGTTTTCTGGGTGTAGCGTCATTTCTGGTGTAAAACTGTAGAGATTTATACCGGGAAGTGTATGCCTAAAAGCAGCTTTGGGTATTAGAGGGTTAATTTTAGTTTACTTGTCGACTTTCTCCTAAACAAATTTTAATTGTTCTGTCCCATAGTGTAGCCCAAAAATATACATACACATTGTAGTTAACATTGACAATTGACCTATGAATGTTAGAGTAAATGTGAGAAATGTTCCTTTCTACACTCAAAATAATAAAAATGTTAATAATTCAATACAAATTTTTTAAAATATTTGACATAAAATACAATTAAAGTTGTTCACTATTTGTATGCTGAGTATTGTGTGTGTTGTATTGTCCTATTAAAAACAGAGTTTTTTTAAGTTTTGTTTTTTAAATATATACCATCTATATTTATTTTTAGTGTGTTAACAAAATGAAAATCCATGGAAAATCATCAAAATTTAATGAATGCGAATTTTTAATAGAATTTAAATTTTCGTAAATTTATTAGTGTTTTATGAAGAAAATTGTTTTTTTCATCATATTTTTATTTTAAATATACATATTTTTTTTTCAGCGTACATAGTTGTATAGTGGTCAGCTTTTTGTAATAATACATTTACACAGATTGGTTAGGGGTGTGTGTATAATCTAACAATTGGATTTCCGAAATAAATGCCAAAATATACTCTTGAACTTTGAACATACGAAAATTAAGATAAATTTACAAATTTTAGTTTTATTTTTTTTGTGTTCACACAAGACAATATGGATTGGATTTTATTTCATTTCATTGGTATCAGCTTATATGAGTTAGATACATGAAGTAAATTTATTTTGATTTGTTCTAAAAGATAATCATACTTATTTAAACTAAATGTACTACACACATAAATGCTGAGTATATCGTGATTTATTTTGTTTTATTTAACCTTCACCTATGTTAAAAATGTGAAATTTTCTTTTTTTTTTTTAAATAAACTTTTCTCTTATTATACATTTTTTTTTTAAATTATCTCTCTTTTGTTTAAAATTTTTATTTCAAACCTAGTTCAAGGTTTTTGGGAGTTTTACGCAGCAAACCCAAATTATATGGATTCGCAAAAAGAAAACTGAAATTGTAATAAATCTTAAAGTGGTATTCAAATAAAAACAGACAGAAGCCTTTCCCAAAATGCAAATGTTGTGCATAATATAATACACATTTATTTGCATCTCTGGTGACCCAAATTCAATGCCATGTTTGTATTTTCTATACACTGTTTGTAGTATAGTTATGAAATTATTATGCATAAATGCTTTATATTTTCTTTTACAAAAGCATTTGAAGTTCAAGTACAAGGAAAAAAATCATGTGTTAGAAATTTTTTTCAGCACAAAATATTATTATAGTTTTTATGTTATTTTGAAAAATTATTGCCAATAAAATTTTAACTAAAGTTTCATTTCTAATTAAAATCAATAACAATTTTTAATTGAATCAATTAAGGTATTATTTGAGTATGACTTTGTTTTTCAACAAAATTTTTAGTTGAAGGATTTTAAAAGATTTTTTTGTGTGTGTTTTTTTATATTTAAACTTTTGTGTTTGATTTAAAAATTGCAAAAGTTGCATAAATGAAATCCTTAAAATATAAAAAATAAAATATTAATAAATATAAATTAGCAATATTTTAATACTACGCATTTTATAAAAGATTTTAAGCTGTATTTTTTTAAGTGGGAGTGTCATTGGCTAAATTTACAAAAATAACATAGTTAGAATTTTAATTCAAGTCAGATAAGCAACATCGGTTGTTCAAAGATCGAGATTTAGTCGAATTAGTCAAACTGCCTACGACGAAAATCTCAGAAATTACAAAAGAAATGCAATGCATAAATCAAATTCAAAATGTGGTTTTCGAGTTCAGCTGGTCAAAATATGTATACAAATAACAAATACACGCCGACTTGGATATTCAATAGGGAATCCAATGTGTAGGGGGACAGAAATAGTCCAGCAAAACCACACATTACAAAATAATGTATATTGTAATGTATAACTATAGATTTGGGCCCATTTCCTTGGATGTGCTAAAGTAAGTGGTTATTTAAATGTTTACAAGGAAGGGCAATGCAATTTGTTTAAAAAAAAGGTTTTCTTAAAAAAAAATATTTTAATTATTTTAAAGGTTATTAAATATAATGTGGCTGGTTGCCAGCCAAGAACTCTACCCACTGAGCTATCGACGCATATAA
This sequence comes from Eustalomyia histrio, assembly GCA_949748255.1. Lineage (NCBI taxonomy): Eukaryota > Metazoa > Arthropoda > Insecta > Diptera > Anthomyiidae > Eustalomyia > Eustalomyia histrio. The sequence goes on along the minus strand of OX456523.1, from coordinate 60,428,497 downwards.
TATTTGGTATCTTTAAGCAAAAAGTAATTGTTGGGCTTCTTGTCTATTGCTTACAAAAACACAAAGTAATATATCTAAAAATAGATTTTTAAAAATATTTCAATTGTAACTTTGGGTTTATAAATCATACAATACGTAATCGATGATTGGTAACTCATAACTCTATGCTTACAAATAATGCAAAAGGTAACGAGCAATTGTATCATTTCAAGGTAATGCATGAGTATATCGCACTGATTCCCAAAATTTTACTGGGAGATGTATAAAAATATTTTCTTTTTGGTCCTTTTTTCTTCAGCAGTGTGTCGAAATTCTTCAATTTTGCAAAACATCTATGTTACATAGAAATAAAAAAGTCGTCGCAAAAAAGTTTGATATGAGTATTGCCTATTTTTAGGCTAAGAAAGTTCCTAAAATTCTAAGAAACCACAAATATCCGAAAAAAACAGATGTTTTATAAATTTCATAACCCAGTTAAAAATAATCATATATGTTCATTTATGTGTATGTATTGATGATTATATATGACGAAAATTGAGGTAATATGTAGATTTATGATCATGAATGAATATAAATAATGACATATTTGTATTCATACATGTGTACAGGTTGGTTGAAAAGTTCCTGCGCTCACCAAGAGATGCCACTGCTAGCTCCAAACTTTTTTTTCTCAAGTTGGTATAACTGTCCTGAGAACACATGCTAAGTTGCAAGTCATTCTGTCAATTCTTTCTTTGTTTACAAGCCATTTGAAGTTGACGTGTCATTGATTTTTTTTAATATGGAAAAAATTGAATATCGTGCAGTCATTAGATTCTTTATTTTGAAGGGTTTAAAAGCAAAGGAAATTTATGAACAATTGTGAGAAGTGTATAAGGAGTCCTCACCTTCAAAACGCACCGTTGAATTTTGGGCTGGTGAATTTTAACGTGGTCGTACCAGCCTTAAAGACGATCCACGCGAAGGACGACCAAGAACTGCAACCACAGCAGGAATCATTGAGGTAATATGTATGGTTAGTGAAGATCCAAGTTTGACTAAGCGTGAAATTGCTAATGCCATAGGCATCTCAGACGAACGAGTACTCCATATTTTACATGAAGAATTACGTATGGAAAAACTGTTTGGAAAGTTAGTGCTGCACACATTAACAATTCAACAAAAACTGGATCGAAAACAAATTTCTCTGCGTAATTTGGAGGGTTTAAAGCCGAATAAAACCGACTTCTTGCGTCCTTTTATAACTATGGATGAGACTTTGATCTACCACCATGATCCTAAATTAAAACAAGAACGTTTACAGTGGACTAAAGCTGGTTGTTCAGCTCCAAAGCAGGTGAAGTCACAACGATCAGCAAAGAAGGTTATGGCATCAGATTGATTATCTTCAAAAAGGTAAAACAATCAACTCTGAATATTATTGCAGCCCTTTGGATCAGCTGGATGAAAAAATTCGTGAGAAAAGACCTGGTTTAAAGAAGAAAAAAAAATCATTTTTCATCAAGACAATGCACCTGCTCACAAAAGTGTTTTGACGATGGCTAAATTCAAAGAATTAAAGTACGAATTACTTGAACATCCACCGTATTTACCTGATTTGGCTCCCAGTGACTACTATCTCTTCAGAAATCTCAAACAATTCCTTCGTGGGAAGCATTTTTCGTCGAATGAAGAGGCCATAGCAGCCGTAGACGGTTATTTTGCAGAGCTTCCGGAAAACCATTATAAGGAAGGGATAAAATTATTGGAAGATCATTGGAACAAGTGTATTGAGCTTCTAGGAGATTATATTGAATAAAAAAATGTATTTCGTAACAAAAACAGTATTCTTTCATTTCGAGCGCAGGAACTTTTCAACCAACCTGTATATATTTCTGGTTTTCTTATATTTTGGCCATTAAAAGAATTATTTTTAATTTTTTTTTTATTAAATTTTCTTTTACATACAAAATTTATATTTATTTATTTACATAAAACAAATTTATCTGATTTGTATACGAAAATCTAGAATTATGATAACAACTTTACGGTTTTGTTTGACGTAACGTGTAACGTACAAACCAAATCTCGAGTTTCTGGTTATGTATTCTTCTTCAGAACTTGGGCTTTATATATTCATTTCGTTCGAAGCTGATTCTGAAAGATAAACTGAATAAAAATGCAAGATTTACGGCATTTATCTGCATTTTAGCACAAATAAATGGAAGGATAACGGCCTAGATTTTGGCGACTTCATAGGTAAAAAGTCAAACAGCGGACATTTTTTTAATACCATGAATAATATAATATGTTCGTTTCACCTTAAAAATTACTGCGTCGTTGGTCTTAAAACATAATTTGATAAATACTAAAATTGTAAAAGGCATTTATAAATTTTATTGTAACGAATCTCAACCGCAAATTTACCAAATCTCATAAAATTCTAACATATCGTCCTCGAGCCTCATGTATCACATTAATTAAAGACTTTTTTTTGTCGAAAATAAAATAAATCATACAAAAAATTTTGAAAAATACACAATAAAAAATATAACTTTTTTGACACAATAAATTTTCATAAAAATTATTTAAGAATATAAAAAACTTCAAAATAAATAAATATAAAAATTTTGACATTGTGATTTTAAAGTTTAAATCAAACAAATAAATCAAAATAACAAATAGAAAATGAGATAACATATGATCATTAATGGAAAAGTATATTAGATACAATAACATGTATGATTCCATATATTCCCAAAAATGGGTGTGTTTTTAGCATGCGTAGATAAATATATGCGTCCAAAAATGTCACATACTTTAATATAAATTAAACAATATATGAAAATACATGAGCATATATTTTTATTTTTACCTGGGAAGTGATATTTTTGATGACAGTCCTTGGGGTATTCATCTCCACATATAAAAGAAAAACGTGACTGACTGACTCACTGGGCTGTGTGAATAAAAATGTAGTTCTAGCTAAAACTAGCAAATTTAAAGTTTAATCTAGTTTTGAGGTGAATAAAATTTTCAGCTAAAGCTAGTGCTTTTTGCAGTCTAGCACAAACTAGTTTTTCCAGTGTTTGCTGGAAAAAAGTGTGAATAAAAACTAGTAAGTACTTAAAATTACTAGTTTTAACTTAAATTTTTGTAAGCATATCATTGCGGTGCTGAAAATAAGTTTATTGTTGGTTAGTTAGTCGAAAAGTGAATTTTTGTTTGGTTTTATTTGAATATGGCTGCATTTATGAACATTCGCCAAACAAAACAATATCGTGTGCGGTCTCATTCTCACCCAGCAGACTATTTTAACTAATATAGGTTTAAAAAAGAAAGTGTAAAATGGTTAACGCAACATTTTTTGGAAGAAAGCAATGAAAACAGGGGAGCGTCCTTGTCACAAATAAAAAGGATGGAAATATTTCTGCGATTTCTAAGCGATCCTGGTTTCCAAATGCGAATTTCAAAAGAAGAAGGAATACATCGCACAACCGTTTGTAAAACAGTGAAAATGGTTTTAAAGAAGGTCACCGATAAAGCGCATTTGTGGATTAAATTTCCTAATAATAGTGACAAAATAAAAAGGGCTCAAGAACAGTGGGCATTGCGTTTTGTCTTTCCTTGCGCTATTGGAGCAATAGATTGTACGCATGTTGCAATACAAAAACCACCAAATCATGGCGATGAGTATATTAACTGAAAGGGTTTTTGCAACATCAACGTACAAGCTACCTGTAATGCTAACGATGAGTTCACTTCAATTGATTGCAATTGGCCAGGATGAGTTCACGATAGCCGAATTTTGAAGCGATCTCGTATTTTCACTTATATGAATAGTCAGCACAGCGATGCAATCATTTTAGGTGATATCGGCTATGGCATTCGACCATGGCTATTAACACCATTTAAAACCCCAAGGAATCTGCAGGAAAAAAAGTATAACAAAATACACGCAAAAAATCGTGTTATAATAGAGCGTTGCTTTGGACAGTTAAAAAGGCGGTTCCCTATTTTGCAATACAAAGTGCGTGTTGCTCTGGAAAAAGCTGCATCAGTAATTATAAGCTGTGCGGTATTGCACAACATAGCAAAATTTCTTGGTGAAGACTTTGATGAACCCGAAGCTTTTCAAGAGGATAAAGATGATGAAGAAGAGGAGGAAATTGTTACAGACCCGTCAGCTAACTTCACAGAATTAAGCAAAAGGAGAAGGCAAGAAATTGTAAATGTACTCAGTTCATTATCACATATTTCTTAAATTATTTTTTATTTTAAATTATGTTCTATACATTAAAAATAAATTTTATTTATTAAATTCAGGTCACTTATATTATTTAAATTAAAAAATAAATTATCACTCATAAATTAAAGCTTTCTGATTTCATTAAAATAAAAGAATAAAATTAAAATATTTAATCTTGAAAAAATTCATCTAGTATTTCAACATACATTTCTTCTTGTTTTTTTGATGCTTCCATCATCCAGATATTCTTTTTCCTTCTTTTGTTGTTCTTTCTTCCTTTCTTCCCGTTCACTTATATCTAAGTTTAAACATTTTAGCTGTCTTAACAGAACCAGTCTCTGAAGCTCTTGGTTGCTAAGATTTTTGGTCTCCTCTGTTTCATCATCAAATTTGTATTTTTTCTTCACGTTTATCGTTTGCTCCATCTCATCACTAACTTCTCTTTTATTTGGGTTTGTCGCTTCTGGGTTTGTCACTTCTAGCTCCACACAATCCGGCGTTTTGTTAGCCTCAACACCAAAGCTCACATCCATGGCACCTAGAAAAAATAATTGACACAATCAAATTTATAGTTAAATATAAAAAACTTACCAGGAATTTTATTAAAGACTGGATTTGATTCTTCCTCCATTATTTGCAGCAAACCTTTCTCCCAATCTTTCAAATGTATTGGTTTGTTGCCTGTTGCACGCAAATCACTTTTCTTTTTAACATCATTTCGCATGTTTTGTATTTTTTTTTTTAATTGGACAATTGTTATTTCCTGGCCAAACGTTAGGAGATAGTCCTCATGGAGTGAAGACATGGCATTCTCTTTTGCCACCCTCACTGACGGCACTTGCGACTTTTTAAAAAGAATTTTATATTTTTCTAAAATTGAAAAAAACTTCGTGTTACTTTTGTCGCCCATCTTGCCAAAAACTCAAAACAAACTGATATTGTTACCATAATTTATAAGAAAATAGCCATATTTTTCAACAGAGGCAACTCTCAAACAGTTTTAATTTTCCAGTACTAGCTACCACTTTTCAGTACTAGCTACGTAGTACTAGCAAAGATTTATTCACACTTTTTGTAGTTTAAACTTTTCAGCATAGCTAGTACTAATAAGTAAAAGCTAGTACTAGTACTTAATACTATATAGTATAATCTACCTTTTTATTCACACAGCCCACTGACTTAATATCGCCTAGCTCAAACTGGAACTAGGAAGTTGCAATTTGGTATTAGGTTCCTTACTCTGCATAGACGTCCGCTGAAATGGGATTTTTCTACTTTCCTATGTTAAGGGGCATGTAGGCTAATGTATACCGTTCCCTGTATTAAGTTTTTGGAATTTTCGAGAATCGTGATAAAAAATGGGGGCCTAAAAGGGTTGAAGTTAACCCCTAAGCGTCCTGCCCAAACTGCTTTGACTATAAAACTTGAAATTTGAAATACGCATTCCCTGTATTTTGGGATAATACAAAGAAGTGAATTTTTGAAATTTTTATCAGCAACGTTGTATTTAAGAGGAAGAAGTTTCGCTCTTAACGACCTGCCCAAAAGTCGTTTGTTTAGAGAGCTGAAATTTTAAATAATTGTTTATGAGGTAATTTGCAAGAAATTTAATATTTGGAATTTTCGAAGGGAACGTGATAAAAATAGAGTTTGAAACGGCCTGCTGAAACCGCTTTGGCTAGAAACCTGAAAGTTAAATAACGAGTGTAATTGAAACACTAAAATTAAGCAACGTAATGGCATGAAATAGGGAACGAGTAAAATTGAAACATTAGACAAGGGGAATGATGTAGAATGGAACGCTGAGCGAGTGAAATTGAAACACTAGGTAGAGGGGAATGGCATGGGGTACAGGTGGAACTAAAACACTGCACAAGGGGAACAAAATGACATGGAAAGGGAAATGGGAACACTAGACAAGGGAAACGAAATGACAGAAACGAGTGGAAATGAAAAACTAGGCAAGGGAAACGAAATGGAATAGCACGGAGAACGAGTGGAATTGCAACATCAAAAACAAGAAACGATATGGAATAAAGCGAGCCCGGATTTCAGTGTATTTATCGATTTGAACATAACTATTTTCCTATTTCAGCACATTTTCTGCCTTTATACGTTTTCCAAAATCCCACACTCACAATATATTTTTCGTTACCGATTGTAGTTCATTTTAAAAGTTATACATAGAGTTTGTTGTTAAATGAAGAATCAGTTGAAATTCATTGAATCAGTTATTCAAAAAAAAAAAAAACTATAAAAATTTACAGACATTCAGTAGGAGTTGATATTTTCTGTTTAATGTAAAATTTTATGTTTTCTTTTTCTAAAACTAAAAATTCAAATAATTCCTTTTTTGTTTTTTTTTACCAATATAATTTGTTTATATACAAAATTATTTCAATAAAAATTTTAAGAAATAATTCAAATATAGATACACGCATAGAAAATAAAATTATATATGGTACACCTGTGTGTTGTCTTTTGTAAACTAACATACATATAAAAAAAATTTTCAATTTGAAAAACAAACCACAAAAATAGTTTTTTTCTACGTTTTGTCAGTTAAAAATTGATGGTTATTTTAAACGACTTTCGATTGCTTTACTTCTTTTGTAGATTATTAAACAATGATAGAAAATAAACAACAAAATAGGCTGAATATAATAAAAAATCAGTAGTCCTATATTTGATTGTATTTTCGGTTAATTTAATATGCATTTTATTTGTGAGTGCATTATTAATAACGAAATTAGAAACAATTCTTATTTATTTGCGAAATCAAATCCTTATATTATTATCATTAATATAAAAAATGGTAATAAAATTAATTTTATTGCAATTAATGTTTATGGGTGGAGTAAAAAAGGGTAAGGTACAGAACCAAATATAAAATATATGTGTCTTGTAGTATGGGATAATTTACTGATAAGGTACTTTTTAAAGTTTTTGTAGAAAATATGCCCAGCAAAATAAGAGCTGAGGAAGAAGTAGTTAAACACTACATCTACTGAGCACGAAGTTGTGAAAATTTAATGATTTTAACATTGGCGGGTCATTGGGAGGAAGTAGTTTGTTTCGGTGCTATGAAAAATCGATGAGCAGATGAACTTTTTCATTAGTTTACGGAAGTTGTTAAATATAGGGACTACAAAATCTATACAGGGAGTGGCTTTTTTTTAATTAAAAATGCGATTTTAAACACGCCAAGAATTATTATTCCGACCAGGACAAAGTGAATATCACTGGTATGCAAAATATGTTTTCAATAAGGCATTTAAAGACTGCAGGAATAAACCATTTATGGACCATATAAATAATTATTTTTTTTTTACTAGTAGGGGTTAATATCAACATTTTGGAAGTTATTTAAAATGACTTCTTACAAATCGAAAAATTTGAACTATTAACTTCTTTGGATGTTCTGAAAAAGAGATTTGTAAAAAATAACATCCATTTTATTTTGCTGGGTGGGAGTTCAAAGGGCTATATTTATGCTAGTTATTGCACAATTAAAATTTTTTTGATTTAGTCCTTTGCTAAGTTTTTGTTTTTACGTCATTTAATCATATTCACGGGACACGTTAGTATTAAGTTTTTTTTTTTTTTTTTAAATTATCTAAAAACCACAAACATAAGCGCGAGAATGTTTGCGGTTGTTGTAAAATTTTTTTTTTTGTACATTGGTTTGTCATCCATTTTTATAATTTGTTATAAAATTTTACCACAGCTGTATATTTGTATGTATTACACCGATCCGCCTAATGGCGGCTTTTTGTAAGGCCATAGAAGCTAAACGCAAGAAGCCGCTAAATGAAAAATTTTTGTTCGCTCGATAATTCAACAAAGACCATAAACACGAAATGCCGTTAAGCGGCGGATCGGTGTATATGGTTTAGCATAAGAGAAATAGAGCGAAGGTATGAATCTACTTATAAATAATAAAATAGTAACATTTTCATAATGACACTTTTGCAGGAGTGTAAACAAAAACTAAACGTTGAAATATGGATTTAACAACTCAAAGAAGGATTAAAATTACAGTTGATAATTTGACAATGAAAAAAATTAGATTTTTAAAGGAAAATTATTCTTAAAATAAAAATTATTAAATAGAGTTGAAGGGTTCAGTGTACCGACACGAGCACTAAATAATTTATCTGAAATTTAACAGCAAAGCTTTTAATTTTTGGATTCTAAATCTAAAGATCCCATGCTCAAGTTTAGTTTAAGAAATATATTAAAAAATTAAAAAAAAGTATGTCTTTTAAGACCGTCCTTGTGAAAATTGGTTACATGGGACCTAGGATCATGCCTGCACTGGTTTTACCTTAAAACAAAAGTGTTGTACAATAGTCCTTTAAAACATCTTCCTATTTTCAATAGTTTTCGTGCTTGGGGCAATCTGAGTCGAAAAACGGAAAGTCGGCTGTCCCGACTTTAACCTGCTGAAATTTAATAGCTTTTCTATGAAAGACAGCAAACTATTCTGTTAAATCTATTATTTTGAGTAAATGTTTTTATATTCAGCCATTGATTATATATTTCTCCCTGGAATAAATTCACATGCATTAGTTTATTTTAAGCACTAATTTTATAAAAAGTCAGTTTTTACTATTTTTAAATATAAAATATCAATTTCAATTACATTTTTGTTTTCATCAATCAATATTAATATGCAGTAATTAAAATTGTCATGAGTAAAATTCTTAAAATATTTTTTTTCAAAAATTTCATTAATTGTCCTTGACCTAATATAACTATGTGGTTAACATGTACACTTATATTTCCATGTATATGTTTATATCGATGGTTGTATATTGGCACTTCTAAACTGATATTTTCTTCTACAATTTGACATAAGGATATCAAAGGTATGTTTTCTGTTGAAGGGGCCATTTATTACACGTATCTCAACTTGTTCTTAAATTGTCAGTTAAAAAGTTCCAACATATGTCCTGCACTATATGTAGACATAACCTTAATAATTATCCATATAATTTATCTACATACCATACGCAGTATAATTATGTGTGTGTATACGGTATAATATTGTTTTGTTTTGATTGTTATCACACCCGCATATCGAATTATTACACATTATCTGATAGGATATAACATTCAAACACACAACAAATAATCAATGGTATTTAGTATAATGTGTGAATACCGTCAATTATTTGTGTGGTACCCAAAATTCAGGTAAAGGATAAAATTAATTACTATATAATGAGTGTAGCCAAAAACGCTCAAAAATCAAAAAATAAAAATCGACCAAAAATTTTTCATACAAATCTGGGCCCAATTTTATAAAAAAAAACCAACCAAATTTTTTGTGCAATAATTCGATATTTTTAGACTTAATTGCGTAAGAAAACTCACCCAAAAAATAAAAACAAAATATTGTACAATTTTCTAGATTTTTCTTAATATTACAATTAATGGAAAAGCCGTTTTCTAGTTTTTACAATACACTCAGAAAAAAAAGTTAGTGGAAAAATTTGTAAACCGTTTTCAATCCCACTTTGCAATTATTTAGCAAAACTTTTATAAAGCATTAACAAATTTTTGTTGCTTATTTCAGAAATCATTTTACAAATTTTTAAAAAACCGATTCGCAAAAATTTTGCAAAGAAAAAAATACAAATTTTTAAATATGGAGAAAGGAAGTACTATTTCTACAAACTTAAGATACCGACTCATGTCTAAAAATTGAACATTTAGTTAAAAGAGCACTAAAAGGGTTTTTTTTTAGTTCTAAAAATCAGTCCTTAAAACAATAAAAATTTGGTCAAAAAATTGACTAAAAAAATTTTTCAAAAAAGAAATTAGCAAATTAAAATGATAAATTCGTTTTCTATTTTTAGGCCTTTGATTTTTTTTATTTTTTCTAAAATATTTTTTTTAAAAAAATAAATAAAATAAAAAAATGTTGTTGCTCGTTAAAAAAAAATAAATTTGTAATTTTGTACTAATATTAATAATATTTAGGAAATTATTTTGCTGATTTCAGCAAACAGATTTTAAATTTCTCTTTACAAAAAGTGTACTAAAATTTAGTAGCGGCTGCTAATTTTTTCTACAAATTTCATTGTACTACACGTCAGCAGACATGAGTTGTTAAGATTAGCAAAAAATACCGCTAGGCTCAAATGAGCAAAATTTCAACGAACTTTTTTGTGGAAGAAAGAGAGAGAGATTATGCTTTATAAATTTTGGGTTCAGATATTTTTGAACTTTCAGTAAATATTGAATTTTAACGATTTTAGTGGAGAAAATTTTTATTGAGGTAAAAAAAATTATTAAAGGTGAAAATAATTTAGGTGAATATAAAATCTTACTCACTTGTAGGCATCTGGTGAAAATATATGACAAAATGTTTTATGCGCCAGACTTTAATATAAAATTTTACTAAAATACACAAATTTGCATGAAAAATGGTGCCTTTACATTTTCGTTCATAACTTTTTTACCTCTGCCCGGATTTCGTTTATTTTCAGAAGAGAAGTGCTCGGGAAAATAGCAAATAATTTTTATAAAAATAATGAACCCGCCTGCATCGTTAAACTATGATCCCCATTTCAACGGACAGAAGGACACACTCACAATATTTTTTCGATAAAAATAGTATAAAATACATATTAAATTAATCGAAAATACAATGAACAAAAAAGACTACTGATTTTTCATTATATTATTTTCATATATTGCTTAATAATCGACAAAAGTAGTAAAAATTTAACAAATATTTTTAACAGAAAAAACCTGAGAAAAACGATTTTTGTAGTTGGATTTTCAAATTGAAAGTTTTTTTATTGGTATGTTACTACAAAACACAACACACAAAGAAATATATTTTTATTTTCTATGTTTGTATTTTTATTTTAAATATTTCTTTTAATTTGTAATGAAAAAATTTTGTATATAAACAAACTATTTTGGTAGAAGAACGAAAAGGAATTATTTGAATTTCTATTTTTAAAAAGAGAAAACATAAAATTTTACATTTAACTGAAAATATCAACTTATAATGAAAGTGCGTATATTTTTATATTTTGTTTTTTGAAAGACTGATTCAAATAGTTAAAAAATATATTTCTATGAATTTCAATTTATTCTTTATTTAAAAACAAACTTTACGTATTACTCCAGTCGGTAACGAAATATATATTGCGAGTGTATACTTTGATCGGCTTATGAAAATATATTCATTATAGCGCTTTAGATATATATTTCAAAGTTTTACAAATGTATTAACAAACTGATAAACACATATAACAACAAAGTCATTTTTCATATATTATTGCCCAGTAATGAACAATCCCACAATCTTAATAATCAATGCTCAAAGACGTCCGGACCAAGGTCTGCTTAAGCTATTCATAGCAAAAGCAGACCTTTATAGATAAATTGTGTCTAAATATCTACCGATTTATTCCAAATTTTGGCAGGTCTTATAAAGGTGTTGATTATACCTCATGTGATAAATTTTAACCGTATGAATTTTGTATATCTATTAAAAAGTTTTCCCAAAACCAAGAAAATTTTCTATAAATTCGATTTGTTAAAATTTGTGATTCCTCTTCCAGATTTAACGCAGGAATGAAACCATATCTTAGTATTTCCATGTCAAATCAACCAATGGGTGTAACCCACCTCCTCCGAATTTAAGGATTTTTTTTGTAGAAATACAGTATGTAATAACACTAAAACAAATACAAAGTTTGAGGGCACTGACACAACTGGATCCGGAAATATGAGGTCTTGAAAATCGGAAAAAAACAAAAATGTACAAAGCTGTACTTACTTAATTATCATTACTTAGTTGTCATCTTGAAAAGTATTAAAGGTACGCGGCTCATTTGAAAGAGTATTAAATGACATTTGATTTATTTTAAAAAGGTCAAAAGCCACTTTTATTGACCAATAACTCGGTACCCTATATTTCCGAAAGCGATCTTTTGAAAAATTTAAAAAAAAATTCTGTTAAAAATGGTTTTCTTCTCTACAGCTGCGGCAAATTTCAGAGTGGAGGTATTTTCGGATCAAGAAATAAAACTCAAATTGTAAACGAAGCTATTTTACTTCATAGCAAAAATAAGCACATTCGGAAACAGTCATGTCAAAAACGGCATATTTTAAGTTGAGTTGAGATGGTTCAACCCATCTACGAAATTTTATAACGGAGTTTTACGATTAAAAAGCATTCGATTTCTGCGATTTCTCCTCAAAATATATATTTTTTTTAATTCAAATTCAATTTTTCAATGTGTTTTACTAATTCAAAATACTTTGTCTTTTTCAAGACAAAAACGCGGTTTACACTTTTTGTTTGTTTTGTCAGTAATTTTTATTGTTAGTTTTGTTTATTTATAACGAGCTTTCAACCAGGGACTATGTAATAATAGGATGGACAGAGTTAAAATAATCGAGCCGCAAAGCCAAGAAGCCATTCAGATCGTCAAAGGAAAATCATAGTTATATTAAGACTCTATTATTACCAGAAAAATAACTATAGCAGTAACTTTGTCGTCCTGCCCTCCATAGTGATTTTGTCAGAAATAATGTAAAAATGTAAATGTCAAAATATTATGGAGGTAAAAAAAAAAATAGTTTTGAGGTGAATTTTTTTTTTTTGGATGTAAAGAATTTTTGTGGTTAAAAAATTTTTCAAATAAAATTTTTTTGAGGTGAAAAATTTTTTGAAGTGGAAAAAAATTTTGGTGGTGAAAAAAAATTTGAAGTGAATACAAAATATTATTTTATTCACCTCAAAATGTCTGGTAAAAAATATGATATAATATTTTTTTGTCAAACTCTACTAAGAAATTGTATTAAAATACACCAATTTAGAGGTATCTTCACATTTTCAGTCATAACTTTTTAACCGCTTGACGGATTTTGCTCATTTTTCAATAACAAACTCGTCGGGAGGATATGAATTAATAATATGGAGTCTTAGACCTATATTTTGAAATAATAAAAACAAAATGACAAATTGATTATACACAGATCATCATCGTATATGATGTAGGGTATAAAAATACAATACGTTTCATTTTAAGACCAGCGACATTCATTTATGATATACATATTAAAAATATGTCATTAAACATAGTATATTTATATCTTTAAACTTGCTGATGTAATGATAATCAAATAAAAGTTTTTATATAAAACTGCTAATTGTTCGTATGATTAATATTTATTTTATTTGTTCGTATGATTATTTATTTATTTATTTATTTATTTATTTATTTATTTATTTATTCATTTATTTATTTTATTTCATTTATTAATCATATAATTACATATTATATGTTAATACCCTAACTGAGCACTAGCAACAAAGGCCTTCGGCTCGTTGTAGCGAAAACAGACCAGAGCCTCTGGTGGGAATTGAACCCACGATCCCCGCACTGATAAGCTAGCACGCTACCAACTAGCCGACCGGGGCGCTCTGTTCGTATGATTAATATTTATCAAATTACACTGCATAGTTAATCTAGTAAAAAGTGGACTAACTACTAATGATTGCACTGAAATAAAGCAGTTAATCCACTTTTTACTGATTTATCTTATCGGTCTAAGTGCAGGGTCTAACAATTTTGAGTATGTATATAAAATTATAAGTTTATGAAAGACACATTATTTTAGAAGTTTAAAATTAAGATCATCATAATAAAATTAAATTTATGGAAGCTTTGCTGCATTGATGTGGGCTTTTATAAGTTATATCAAATTTCTGGCCAAGGTAGAACTCATGTAAATTTTATTTTTTAAATAAAATTTTGTAATGCCGCAAAATCTGCATCTTTATTATTTTATATATTTTAACTCTTCTACTTGTGTACGTGTTAAAAATTTTATATTTAACGCATTTTTCTTATAATTTGCTCTTACAATATATTATTGCAAAATTTCCAAACAATCCTGTATTGTCTGCATTGCAGTTTATTTACTTAATGCAACACTATGTTGAATTTTAATTTAATGCCACATTTGTTGCAAAAATAAACGAAGAGTTGCTCTTTTTTTTTGTTCATGTCGTATAATGTGTAAATTACACGTACGAATTTTATTTACTGACAAGTTTTTTAATTAAAATAAATTGAAATGGATTTTTTATTTTGTCTGTTGTAGTAATTATTTGTTTAAATTGTAATTTTATGATAATTTTAAGTAAATATTGTTTTTAGATGAAAATTAAAAATATGCGCATAAATACATAAATATGAATTTTGCAGTAATAATTTTCAAATAAACGGAAGTACAAAATACAACTAAACAGTAATAAAATATATTTTCATTATGAAATTTTTAAAATTATAATTCAATAAAATTTTATGGAATTTTTTGTACCAAATATATTTTCGAAAAATTTATATAATTTTTTAAAAGCTTATTTTTTTTCAGTATATAATTTTAATAAAAATTCACCTTTTTTCTTTTCCAGGTAAATGATTTATTTGTCTAAATTTTATTGCACAAACTTCGTATTTTGATTTCTTCTACTATTATGTCAAGTAACTATTTATCACAATTTTACCAATTTCAATATTTTGTATGGCTTTTGCACTTTGACACGTTTCGTTAGTGTTTTTGGATGAAAAAGAAAAAAATATCGAAAATGAATTGTCCTACAACAAGGAAATTGTATTGTTTTTTTTTATTTAACATTTCAATATGTTGCTTATTATTCAAGCTCAATTTACGAGTTAATCCTGAGGTTAGATATTTCATTTTATGTCATTTATAACTAAAACAAAAAGAGAAATAATTTTTTTCAACACAATTTTTTCCATGCGAATATGTATGTTTTTGGATTTTCTATCTTTAAATACAGTTGTGCGTAGAGAATTAGTGATAATAAAGTACCAATCAGTGATACAGAATATATTGAGTTAGTCATGATATATAACTAAAAAAAATTGTTCACTTAATAACACTAAATTCTGTACTACAAGTCGTATGAGTGTTATTAATTTAATATTAAAAGGTATTACTCATACGACTAGTAGTACACAATTTTATTTTGATTTAGTGAAAATTTTACATATTTTTTTCGTTGGAAGATAGGCTCAATGCTGGGTATAAAAATCTATTTTTTTTTTGGATGACTTCTATTTTTTTAAATTAATTTTTCAAAATTTAAAAATCGTTACTTTTGATAAGTTCAGATTTAGTTGTTAATATATTTTTGTCTATATCACCTACGGTGGGTAACTTATGTAATAAATAACCAGAGTAAAATGTTAACCACAAATATTTCATTATAAACTTGACAATCATAACTATGGTTAGGCATCAAGCTTTGCTTGTTCTGAGATAAGTTAGCAGGTCTTAGTGAGTTAATCCAAAGACAATGTTCAAAAAACCTGTTTACTATTTGGTTGATATGATCTGTAAACAGATTAGTTGTCTTTGCATCCTTTGACAAAAAATCACAAAAATAAAAAGTTTTAATAAGAAGACACCGGGGCGATATCCATTTAAATTGTATTCACTTGTAATTTTTCGATATGATTAGTCCAGATCTAAGATCACGATTGTAGGATTGAAAGTTTCCTTGCGCAAATTGCAATTTTTAGTAACAGATAACAAAAATAATTAGTATTTCTGTGTACTTAATTCTCAATTGAGCGTGGATAATTCCAACACCAGATAAATATGTAAGCTAAGCATAATAAAATTCCCAGAGTTTTTGGCGCTGTGTGGGTGTTGACTCAAAAATAAGTGTGATAAATCATGTGAGCTTAATTTAATCTTTAGATATACGCACTAAAATATTGTATGGAAATTTTTTATAAAATTTTTTAACCCTATATCTGGCATTTTAGTCCTTTTTGATTAAATGCAAAAAAGTACACTAAAACCTGCATTTTATAGTTGTACAATTAAATATAAATAATAAATTCTTTTTTTATACATTTTAACGTCTATCGGTACTACATAGTTGCTGTTTCAAGAGTGGATGTCTATATTATAAGTTATAAGTTTAACAATAGCAATGATGTTTCAATTCATATCGGTGTCCTTTTGTATAGCTTTATTTTGCTAAGAACCAGTATTTTTAACATATAGTGTATACATTAGAAGAATAACAAGCACAACCAACTTTAATCATCTCAGCTTTAAAGGAATGTAAACGTATTGCAGTAATACTACTACAAGAGTAAAAAAAGTTCTGCGAATGTCGTCACTAGGGGTCGCCAAAAACATGAAATTTATTCGGTAGACGAAAAATCTTGCAAAAGCTCAATTACTATTTATTTCTTGTAGTCGTGTAAAATAGTAATACAAATGTACCTCTGAGAATAATTTTTTGTTTTTATATCTTTATCACCCACTTGTTCCCCGTTCCATTCCATTTCATTCCCCTTGGTTAGTGTTTAAATTTCACTCTTTCCGAATCTCATTTAATTTCACCTTGTGTTAAGTTTCAATTCCGATTGTTTCACATTCAATTCCACATTATTCTCCTGGTGTAGTGTTTCAATTTCTCTCGTTCACAAAAAATGGAATCTTGCGTGAATTTCGGGGCACTATATATTTGTATTCTTTATGAAGTTTTAAGCCAAGATGTAATAGGGTCGCTTATATTTACTCGGCTTATTTGTTATACCTCCGAGCAGTTTGGTATTAAAAGTTTTGTACAATTTTATAGTCTGGCGAATAAAACATTTCGTTATATTTTTTGAATAATGTTTTATATTGACTTCACAAGTTTTTTCACCTCAAAAGTTGTTTTTCAGCTCAAAATTGTTTTTTACCGCAAATAATTTTTTTTGATCCCGAAAAAAAAAATTTTTTTTACCACAAAAAGTATGTTCACATCCAAAAATCTCGGCAATGTTTTTCCAGTTTCATTTTTTTTATTATCTGTTATGATAAAAAAATTGGTGAAGATTCGTAAATTAAATGTTTTCACTTGTTTTATATTAGTTTATTAAATGCACACATTTCGGGGATTTTTAAAGTTTTTAAATTAATTTATTTTCCTTTATTCGATCTTCAATATTATACTATATTATTCTTTAAAATCGAGTTCAAGATCCTTTTTATAAAAAATAATAATAATGATTATTTATTATTTCTTTCTTTATATAATTTCCCTAAAGAAGTCACCCAATGTGGTGACGAAATATTGGAAAGAAAGAAATAATTTATAATCATTATTATTATTTTTTATAAAAAGGATCTTGAACTCTATTTTAAAGAATAATATAGTTTTTAAATTAAAGTACACGTATTTAAAAATTCTTGTATCTATTTTATGTTTGATTTCCTTACATTTTATATTAAAAAACCGATTTCCCCTTTTAATTTATCTGCTATTTATAAATACACAACTGTTTATACAAATTGATATTCTTAGTGTGAGGTGTTTTTGTTGTTTTTGCTGTTGTTATATCCAATATTCGATTATCATAAAATTTTATGATAATTCAAACGTATAAAACTTATTGCAGTGATTTTCTCTTAAGTTTTTTTCTTCTTCTCATCCACCTTCAGTTTGGTTATGCCTACGTTATTGATGGTTATGAGAGGGGAGGCTATTTTTTTAACAACTATTTTATCATGCTTGTTAATATGTTTCTGTGAAGTTGTTGAAATTTTAAATGTTTGTTTTTATTTAATTTTCCTATGAATATATCAGCAAATAACTTTTATATTTTTTTAGTGAAAATTTGTTAAAGATTATTTTTTTCACAATTTTACATTGCTGTTCGTATGTGTTTCTATTTTAGACAATAAAAATTTATTTAGGAATTACTAAATTTGATTTATTATAGCAATTTTCCACTTGTGTCGACAACAAAACTGTAGAAAAAAAGTAATGGTGCGAGACACTAAATCTTGCCTGCTTGAAAAGATATTTATGTACACAGGATGACATTTAAAACTGTACACTTCAAAATTATATGTACGGAATTTAAGAGTAAAGTTGTTGTTTTTGTGTCCTAAAAAAATTATTAAATGTAAGATAAATACTTGTAAAATGGGTCCAAAATGTCAAAAAATTCATTGATTTTACTCCATTAATTTTTAAGACTTGAACTACTTCATAACTATGAAGAAACTTATTGATGTTTTAAAAAAGAAATTTCATTACAGGTTTAAAAGTTCCTGCGCTCACAAAGATATGGCACTGCTAGCTCCAAACTTTTGTTTCTCAAGTTGGTATAACTGTCCTGAGAACACATGCAAAGTTGAAAGTCATTCTGTCAATTCTTTCTTTGTTTACAAGCCATTTGAAGTAGACGTGTCATTGATTTTTTTTATATGGAAAAAATTGAATATCGTGCAGTCATTAGATTCTTTGTTTTGAAGGGTTTAAAAGCAAAGGAAATTTATGAACAATTGTTAGAAGTGTATAAGGAGTCCTCACCTTCAAAACGCACCGTTGAATTTTGGGCTGGTGAATTTAAACGTGTTCGTACCAGCCTTGAAGACGATTCAAGCGAAGGAAGACCAAAAACTGCAAGCACAGCAGAAATCATTCAGCAGGTACATAATATCGTTTGTGAAGATCCAAGTTTGACTAAGCGTGAAATTGCTAATGCCATAGGCATCTCAGAAGAACGAGTACTTCATATTTTACATGAAGAATTACATATGGATAAACTGTTTGGAAAGTTAGTGCCGCACACATTAACAATTCAACAAAAACTGGATCGAAAACAAATTTCTCAGCGTAATTTGGAGCGTTTTAAGCCGAATAAAACCGATTTCTTGCGTCGGTTTATAACTATGGATGAGACTTGGATCTACCACCATGATCCTAAATTGAAACAAGAACGTTTACAGTGGACTAAAGCTGGTTGTTTAGCTCCAAAGCAGGTGAAGTCACACCGATCAGCAAAGAAGGTTATGGCATCAGTTTTTTGGGATGCAAAAGGAATTTTGTTGATTGATTTTATTCAGAAAGGTAAAACAATCAACTCTGAATATTATTGCAGCCTTTTGGATCAGCTGGATGAAAAAATTCGTGAGAAAAGACCTGGTTTAAAGAAGAAAAAAATCATTTTTCATCAAGACAATGCACCTGCTCACAAAAGTGTTTTGACGATGGCTAAATTCAAAGAATTAAAGTACGAATTGCTTAAACATCCACCGTATTCACCAGATTTGGCTCCCAGTGACTACTATCTCTTCAGAAATCTCAAACAATTCCTTTCGTGGAAAGGATTTTTCGTCGAATGAAGAGGCCATAGCAGCCGTAGACAGTTATTTTGCAGAGCTTCCGGAAAACCATTAAAAGGATGGGATAAAATTATTGGAAGATCATTGGAACAAGTGTATTGAGCTTCTAGGAGATTATATTGAATAAAAAAATATATTTCTTAACAAAAACAGTATTCTTTCATTTCGAGCGCAGAAACTTTTTAACCAACCTGTATATTTAAGAAAGGTTTTATAAATATGAAGGAGCAATTTATCAATTTACATTCATATAGAACAGCTTCATCATATTTATCTAGTGTTACATTTGGAAGAATCTACGAAGTCTTTTATCATATTTATAAAGTTTTTGAAAAATATTATAAAACTTTTTCCCTGAGTTTATTGCCCTTATTTGACTTTTTGCAATTGTATATATTTTTTTGAGTGTACTTTTGTGCGAAAAATAAAGTAGAAAAATAATGTTTTCAAGATAAAACTTTAATATTTTGAAGAAAAAATACTAAAATTTCTTGCTTTAATGGGGTTATTCTGTAACTACGTGAAAATTCGTCACGTTCGAATATGTAACTCTAATATATTTCGCACAGGTTGAGTCACTAATATCAAAATTATATTTAGGTAAATTTTTGTATATACTCGTACCTTTAGCAAAGTTTAAAATTATGTGACTCTTCCTATTCTAAATATGGTCATATAGCTACGAAATAACCACATCAAATTTTATAAATTTATATAAAAACTACATATTTTTTTTCCAATGTAACACTTAGAGTATTTAAAAACTGAAAACCGGTCAACCGGTTTCTTTTTTTTTTAAAAACCGATCGGTTTCAAATATTTTGTAAATTCGAAGAAAACCGGAAACCGGTCTTTTTTGTACGGTTAACCGGTTTTTTTAATTACATCACCAACTGGGTTAATTGGTCTCTTTTATTTTTTCCGAACACTTTTATAATCGTTTGTTTGGTTATGAAGATTTAGATGTAAGTCCGATAGATTCCAATGAAGACTTAACTTTGGATATTCCAAACTCAAATAGTTTAATTTCAAATCTAAAAAACATAATAAACAGTATTCAAAATCCTAAAAAAAGACTGTACAAAATCATTCATCATTATATGTGACCTTTTCCGAGAAAAGGGACTTAGTGTGTGAAAATGAAGTTTTGAGAAAAACGCATTTAAAGTTTCATAACGCATTATCACCATGAACACACCTTCAGTTGGAAGATGCGATTTGGTATGGTTAGTTATGATTGGGTGCTTTTAGCGTGACAATTTAAAAACAATTTAAAACTAAAAAATCAAAAAGTAAAATTTTAATGTTTTTCTCATTTTTATCGATTTTCCCAAGTTCTTTTTGTACGTTTTTATGGGGTAAATAATTTTTATCAGAAATCTAACTCATTGCATCTTATTCTACACCCTTTTAGGTACCAGAATCGACTCTTAAGTCCAAACCCGTTTTTTGACACACTAGGTCCCTTTTCTCGGAGAGGGTCACATATGATTTCATACATCTTGATAAATGCGACAATTTATTGGACAATTTATATAATTGTCTTTTGACTATTTTTCCAACATCTACTATTAGTAAAAGAGTATTTTCCACTTCTAACTTTATCAAAAGCAAACAAAAAAATCGTTTAAAACGAAACATTTAAATTGCATATTATTTCTAAAATATTATTTTAGAAGTGAAACATAGATTTTCTTTTTACATATTTAAAATGTAATATTAAGTAAGCTTATTTAATGTCAAACGTTGTAAACGTTAAAATTACTAACGTACCTAATTTTACCCAATTTACAAACTTAATGATCTCTATTCATTTGATATGAATATAGTTTTATAATATTAATTTTTAAGATATTCTATTAAAAAATATTAAAACCAATAAATAAAATGTTGAAATGAAATACAATAAAAAAAATTAAATTTAACTGAATATATATATATACCTATATATATTTTTGTTTTTCAAAGAATGTATTTTTTTATTTTTATTACTTTATATATTAAATTTTTTTTCTTTTGTTTGTAATAAAAACAATTACCAAATTATATAAGCTTTTTATTCAAATTAAAAAAAAACCAAAAAACCGGTTGACCGGTTTTTTGTGCAAAAACCGAAACCGGTTTTTTTTGAAATTCGATTTTTCGAAGAATACCGAAACCGGTTTTTTCAAAAGGCCGGTTTTTTGAATACTCTAGTAACACTTCATAAATATGATGAATCTGTTTCATAAATATGCACTTAACCCCACCGAAGTAAAATATTAAAACAGGGCTATAAACTAAGAAAAAGCCTCAATAATTTCGCCAACTCCCAATTAGATAGCGCATAACAAGTCTGCGAAGATTTATCATCTGTCACTATTACAGTGTTGCCATATTTGAAGTCCTTCATATTTCACCACTTTTCATTCAAAGAAAGCAACACATTAATTAGTAAAAAGATTTATCTGAGTGTTGCTTCTCTTTATAAAAAAAAAATAGTTTATGAATTTATCATTTATTTTATTATATATTTTATTTTATTATAATATTTAAAAAAAAATCTTTTTGTGCTTAAAGATATGTTATGTTTTTTTTATTCAAAGTGGTGTCTGCAAACTGAATTTAAATAAAGCATAAAGAGTTGTTTTTGGTAATCAAAGTATTTGATATCGAAACCTTATATTCAATACCCTCTATGAATAAATTTCTTGAAAATAAATGTTTGATGGTAAACTGTTCCCTAACGATCAAAATTTCAGAGAGGAAAAATAAAACTTATTACTTTTTTTAAATATTTGTTATTTCTTTATCAACCATTTGATTGTTTTTTTTAATGCAATACCTTCTATCAACCACATTAAGGTTATCGACTTATCAGAGATGTATTATTACTACATGTATTAATCAAAGTTGTTTTCTATATCTGTTTAAACTACTGAAATTATTGAGGTTTATATGTGTGCCCCGTAAATTTTTTCTGAATTCTTAAAGAAGTAGCATTCAATCAATGAATTTTGAGAGGACTTTACTAGATAGAAATTTAAATGTTTTTTTTTGTGAAATTCTGTGCAGTAGAACTCGAAACAAAAAAATCAATCAATATACTTGCTTATAGACTATATCAGAACAACAAAAGAAGCACCAAAAGAGTCAAAATTAACGATATCGTCATCAATAAACCATTCAAACAATCCTTTAAACGAGTTCCATATAATTGGAAATTAAGCTCTACCGATAGCACACAAAATTAACCAAATTTTCTGTGAAACAATTTTTCGTTTACAGTGCATGGTTTGACAGCGAGTAAATGGTTAATTTAACATTTTATATAATTTCAGAAAGTAAACATATTGAAACAATTTTCAAAAATCTTAAAAAAATATTTTAGTTAACTAAAAATCATTGATAATGAACACAGAGTAAGATAAAAGCTACTGACATATTTGTTTGTGGCGACCGAAATTCGGCAATTGTAGCCATATATTTCAATGGAAATAGGAATACATTTATTTGCAAAGAAATTCGGTTGTCACAATGAATCAGTTTTCTCTGTGGCTTTGCCAAATGGTGATGATAAATTTTAAAGGATGTTTTGCTGAAAAATACAATAACTTACACAATCCAACTAAAGAATACACCAAACGCCTAACATACTTGTCAGCTTCCAGTTCAGATAAGAAAAGGAAAATATCTACAGGATTTGAACCCTCTTATACCACCAAAATTTCATTTATTACATTAATGATAATCTAACTCTGATGAAAACAAAGTAATTGAAAGATATTCGAATTATCTTATTTATTTTTCCTTTTTGCTATTTAGTTTTTATATGTTAAAAAAACGTTAAAGATATCAAATGAGACTTTAATGAATTGCAAATTATGTTCTTTTTTACTGTACAATATCCTCTACCAATCTAAATATATTTAACATTTCAATTGCAATACCCTCTATCAACCATTGCGTTAAAAATAACGTAAAATATTAGTTTATTTTTATACGTAGGACTCGTTAGTGGTATTTAACAAATATTGATTAATACATTAAGAATTTGGGCATAAATTAGTTTTCTTTCCTTTCCTGAAAAAATTTATTTTGGTTTATATTAAATTGTTTTCTTACTTTCGGGACTCCATATCTCCCACTGTGCGCCCCTCAGCCAATTGAGGGATATTTTTTACATTTTCCTGTAATTAAACTGACGGGTCCTCGGATGCGATGATACTGCTGCAGTATTATCTTAATTCCCTTGTATCTTTTAAAATAAAATGCCATTTTTGCTGACAAAGTGTACCTACATTTTTTTTTTAACTCTTGTGTTTTATTATTCTTTAGTTCTAAGCCAGCGTATGTGTGTTAACATTATTCTAAACCAACAACACTTTAATGCTAACTTAAAAGTCGATGACATTTACAAAACAATTTTGACGAGACATTTTCAACATGTTTAGAACAAGCTTATTGTACACAAAACCTCCTGAAAATAATACAATTAACAAAACCAAGCTTTCTTCTATAAAAACAACTATAAAACAATTCTTTATTGTTGCTTTTTATAAAATGTTGTTTTTATTTCTGTGACTATAATATGTAGTTTGTGGTAAACATACCACAAAAATTTGTAGTCAAGTATTACAAATGTAGCAGTTGTTGCAAAAACAAAAGGATACACCAGCAATTGTGAGTTTTTGTTTGCCATTTTGTTTTTGTTATTTTAATATTATTTCAAAACAAACATAAAGCTTATTGTTAATGGATTTTATAATGAAATTAAATATTTTATGTTGCAGGGTTTTTTTGTGTGTTGTTTTTTCTCAGATTTTTGTTTGGCAAATCACACAAGCATAAAATTACTTAAAAATTTTGTTCTAGTCTGGTGACAACATTTTATACATGAATGATAAGAGCAACGAACAGGGTTATATACAACAAATTAGCAACAACTAGGTTTTGGTTTTTTATTGTTGTTGTTTTTGGTTTTTGTATGTTTAGAATTAAACTTAAACTAATTACAATCTGAGATGTTTGTTATGTGTATAAATATTTTTTAATCTTAAGGGCCTAACGTGGCGTATGAGTGTTAATTATAACAAAATATTAATCATACGTCTGTTAAAAAGTTTTATATAGCTGAGACTTTAGGCATTAAAGTCAATATGCTGATATATTTTTATAAAGTTATGAAACATGTCTTGATTTGTTTTATTGCTGTTATTAAAAATACTCGTTAAATTTTTTGTATATCTTTAAAACTTTTCTCTAAAATTCGATGGAAACGACCGAAGAATTGGGTTGTAATTCGATAGGCAATTTATTCGTGTTTCAGCACAAATCTGCTTTATTGGGGTGTAAAAAAATCTTTGTATTACTTTCATAATGTATTTTTATTTTTATTAATTTGGTTAATGAAATTAATGATTACTGTTAACCTACCTAAGCCAAGTGTTATGGCTTACACGCTTTGTTGACCAAAGCATAATTAAAATCTTGTTTATATATTTTTTCTTATTATGTATATCATCCCTTGTTATTACTCCTACTGTGTTCTTTATATATTGTACACATGTATTTTTAGAATATTTACTTAGCAACACCGTCCTACACTTGTTTGCCCACATGATTAAGCCCAATATAATCTAAAAGAAGAGTTCAAAATAAAATACCGGGTTCTTACACTTTTATAAACATTTTCTGAAAAGATGTAAGTAAAAATTCGACTTGCTAATGACATATACACTTAAAATAGTTTGTAAGTTAAAATAACTGAAAATATCATTTAATAGAAATGATATTTCATTTAAAAACCGGTATACTTAATTTTAATTTAAATTAAATGCCATTTGTTATTTATTTTTAAATGCTGAATAATCAACTGACACATCCGTGAGAAACAAATGATATAATCAGTTAAATAAATGTCAAAATTTTACCTACCAATCCTTAAAAAAGAAATGTTTTTTATCATTTATTTGAAATTGTTTCCCTTTTTGTATTATTTGTTTTTTAATAAACAATACGAAATGTATGTATGCATAGCTATAGACACTTTTTGTGTGAATGTGCTTGTGTATGTACGTGTGTTTATGAAGTTCTTGTAATTTGTATTGAACAATTTTGTACATGTACAACCATTTAAAAAAAAAAAACAAATTGAAATTTTTTGAATATTTTTTTTTTGAAACAGGCAGCAAACAAAATTTAAATTTGTAATAACTGTTACGGACGCAAATTAACCACAAGTTTCCGTTTTGTGGGTAAATTTTTTTGAAATTTCAAACAAATGAAAAAAATAAATGAAACTGAAAAAATATGGTAAATGATAGTAAATTATTTCGAATAAATTTATAAAAAAGTTAATATAGATATTTCTTTGAAAAATAAATGTATGTTCCTTTATTTTTAAATGGAACGAAAATTTTTTTTATTAAACTACAAACAGTTAACTACATAATATTCTGAGTGTATGAACAAATTTCTCAAATCTGATCTTAATTTTTATGACGATTACCAATCTGCAATCAAAATTTAAAGCAAATTTGTGGTTTTAAGTTATGCGCGGTTTTTTAAAAATTCAAAAAAGTTCGATTTTTGTGTGATACTTCCATAACTATCTAAAAAGAATGCCATTGAAAAATCCAACTTGTTGTACATATGCATTCTAACGTACTTACCAATGGCTTCCATTAGAGGTGATATTGTTTTTAATGTTTGAAAGGATAATGTTATCCTTACAACTGATTGTAAAATTTGACTTTTTTAGTTTTTCGCTATTATTTAGCCTATTGAATAAAATTTCTCAATGAAAATCGAAAATTTTATTTATTAAATTTTCGCGAAATTCGCGACTTCGAATTTAATTTTGATTTGATATTCGCAATGCGGTCCTAATAATTATTAGTTTTTAAATAGTTTTTCTCCATTTTTAATTTATTTCAAATAATAAAACAAGTACAACTTGTTTGCACTGAGTTTAATGGACATCCTTGCAAGCAGTTTGGTATTGAAAATAAACAAATTCACCACCAAATTTTTTTTTCACCATAAATATTGTTTTTCATTATTGATTTAAATGAAAATGTAGTTTATAATTTTTTAACAGCAAATGCAGGTGTTTTAACTAGCATTTACAGTTGATTCTACCGAGTTTACTAAGACTTTAAGTAACATATTTGTTGTAGTTTACGATATAACATTTTAATTTAACTACTTTTTAAATTTAAACTGGTCATTGTGTTATCAGGTCTTAACCTGATATTTTACAGCCCTTTGTGATTTTGTTGATTTTAAACTGAAAATATCAAATTATTTTGAATATAACGATTAAATGCATTTTAGTGATATTTTCGAATAATATCTTAACCGGTTAACTGTTCGGATCGCATAATTTTGAAAGACCTTTCTTTTCTCTTTATGCTCCAATAAAAAATTACAATAAAATACAACAGAATTACATTTTTAAATTAAATGCGTGGAACAAATAATGTGTTGAAATTTGGCTGCTACTGTACCGACAAGATTCGAAGAGTTTTATTTTTTAAATTATTTTATATCCTACTAAAAGCTCTAGTTCATATGTGACCCTTTTTTTGAATTTTTTGAACTACATTTCTATTTTCAAATACATATAATTTCCTTTTCCACATTTTCAAAATTTGTATGTTAACATAAAAAAAATATTTTTGAGCAGCTTAAAAAAATAATAATACCGTGTTTTGCAAACAGAGATGCCATTATATCAAAAAACACTCTACTTTCAAAATTGGAATTTTTAGAAATTTTTTTGATAAAATTTAATTTAATATTAATAAAAACAAAATTACGTAGTTGGACTATTAGTAATTTTTTATTAATATAACAAACTTTTAATAGAAAATTTACTAACAACTATAAATAATATTTTCTGTGTACCTTTTCTACCTCTGCATACACAACATAAACTTTATGAGTATTAATTCTTATATTTTTAAAAGTATCTTAAAGCTGTGAAAAAATATTTTCAATTTGTAAAAATAAAGACAGCCGCCAATACATATGTATTAACGTAATTCTAATGTAAACCGCGCAAACGGCTAAACAAATTGATCTGTAAAAAGTAGAAGACATGGTCCCATGAGTTTTAGCCTACATTTAAATATATTGGATGTGTTCATGGGTGCAGCCAAAAACTCAACTTTGTCGGACGGTGTTATAATAAAAAAAAATAATCCTTACAATAAAAACGTCATTAAGTCAAATGTTAAGTATACTCCTGCTTTATGTCGTCTGGCTTATTACCACAACATCAATTTCGTACGCATTTCGATTATCACCATTCAACAAAATTTCTACACTTAAAATAATACGTCAGTAAAAAAAAAACTATCAAACATGTTTTACTGTAAACTACTGCTAAAAAAATCTATTTTGAAACATCGATTTAACTAAGATTTTAGTTAATTTAACGCAATATTTTTTAATAACTAGTTTTTAGAGTGAAATTTATTATTATAATGTAAGATTTTCTGATTTTTTTATATTGGAGAGATAGAGAAAACTAGACAAAAATTTCAACTGCCCCCCGCGAAAAGGTATTTTAATTTTTTTTTATTTTTAAAAGCTGTTTAAACAACTGACACATCAGTAAAAAACAAAATTAATGCTAAAATTTTACCTACAATACCGTAAAAAAATAACTGACTATTCATTTATTTGAAATTGTTTCCGTTTTTTGTTAGTTTTTTAATTCACAAAATGTATACTTACACAGTTTATAGACCAGTGGTCGGCAGAAAGAGAGAATATGAATGTATTGTTGTTTTACACCGTAAGAAATTATTTTATCTTTCTAGATATATGAATGAATAAATAATAAATCAATTAATCGTTAAGAGAATATCCGTATTCATTGAATTAAAACAATTCATGTTTTTGTTTTCCCTATTATAAAAAATAAAAATAATTTATAACAATGATAATATTTTGATTGCATACAAGGCACTCTGCTTCATTTTATATAATTCAAGAAAATAAAAAAAATACTTCCCACTCAACATTCCACATTTTTAATTTAAAATGTAAACGAAAAACAAATACCTACTTTATTTCTTCAACAAAGCGGCATATACTTGCTCTGTTGAAAGTTAGCGTGCTACTGAATGAAATAATTGTATTTTTTGTGCTCTTAGCTGGAGATTTGTTGACATTCGTGTAGTGTACGTGTAAATTATCGATTGTGTTCGGCCCCTGAGTGCTATGAGTGCCGATCGCTGCTATTGGCACATGTTGCGTAAATGACCAAATTGTGTAAATGACAAATTATAAAATTGTTTTATAATTTATGTTCTTTCGTTTCTTTTTGTTTTTTCATTTTAAATTCAAACTAAATTCTAATATCTATAATATAGTTACCAAATACAGCAAGTTGTTGAACAGAATCTACTTTAATAAATGATACGTAAAATCTCACCCTTCTAGACTGCTTCACGCTCCCAATAGCTTAGCAAGTATCCCACAGCTACTAGTTATTCCTCCTCTGCTGCTCTTAATGTTCATGGAGTTGTGGTTGATGTTTTTGTTGTTAACATTAATTTTTTATTGAACAATTTAAATCAAAATAATTTAAATTAAATTATTAATTTAATCATACATTATTTTTTTTTTTTAAGACTGATTATTTTGTCTTTTTTTAATTTTTGTAAAGGCTAATTAATTTGAATTGTTGTACGGAATTATTTTTTTTTGGTTTTATTTTTATGTTATTTTTTGTAAATTGTTTGATTTATACAAGATTTATCAACTTTAGAAAATTTATCGAACTTTATCAAATTTATCAAAATTTTTTAATTTCTTAAAATTTTTTTTTTTGATTATTATAATATTTAACAATTTTTAAATTTTCTCTTTTCCTTTCTTTTATTGTCCTGTCACGGTCGCCATGTAAGTATTCAAAACGACTATTTCTTTTGTTTTCATTCAAACGACTGTTTTCTTTATTATGATCAATGTTTTACTTAAAGTAACCTTAATTGTATTTCGTGGGTAACCATCACATGAGTGGTTCCCACAGTCTATAATATGAAGGTGCCATATTAATAATCAAAAAAAGTACTGCTTTTGGCCAATCACAATCAAGTGTCAAGTTTATGACAGTGATGGCTTTTTGCATGACAATATTAACTTGTTAATTACACTACAGTATGTGTGTGTATTTATGAAGATCTTGTAATTTGAATTGAAATAATTTTGTATATAAACAAAAAAATTAAACAAAAAACAAATTGGAATATTTTGTTTTTGAAACAGACTACTTTTAGTATACTACATAATTTTCTAAGTGTATTATTTTAATGTAGGTTTATAGAATTTCTAATATTTCCGACATTCTGCCGAACAAAAAAGTACCTAATTGGTCCGGATTTTTTCCCCTAAAAAGTGAAAACTCATTTGGTTTTTAACTGATTATGTTTATTCGCACTTATAAATTTTGTTTGTGGAAAATAACATTTTTAATAACTGCCCGTTACTGTACACACAGAAAAAAATCATTGTAAAATCAATTAAAACAATATTAATTTAACAGTTTTTAATAATGATTTTGCTTCATTAGCGTTTCCTGTTAATTTAACATGATTTTACAATAAAACAAAAATAAATTTTTTTCTAATAAAAACAATTGGAAATCATGTAAAATTTACATTTTTGTTCCAGTAAAATTTCCTTTAAAATCAACAGTAGAAAATGTAAAAATAACATGAATTTCATGTTGAATAAACACGAATTTCATTTAAAATTTACTATTAAATCACTTAAAATTAAAATGATGACCATATTGAAATAACATGAAATTCCTTGTAAATTTGAATTGATTTCTATATTAAAATAACTTTAAAGCAATCTTGGTTTAGTAAAACACAATTTACATTTTATTCATTTATTTGTTTTTACATATATAAGTATAACATTAATTTAATAAAATTTACAAAAATTTATTTCTCAAATACATTTTACCATTATTAATTGGGAAAAGAAGGACTTGTAAATTCATGGAATTCTTTTAAAATTATTTCATCCTTTAACTTGCCTACTACATATGATTGGATATTATCATCAAAGTTACGAGTTTCAACTTCATAACATAGAACATAAGTTTTAGAATAAACACTCTCCATTTACTCTAAAGAAGGTGGCTTTTGTTTGAATGCAGTAGCTCGAAATTTATATTAATCTAATAAAATAAAGAGTGCAAGTTAATAATAGATCACTTTTCTAAGTTAAATAAAACTTACTAGTTCGTCATATTTGCTATTATTTTAAAGTGGTCAATCGCTTAGAAATTCATTATTACTTATAGATCGCAGTTAAAAAACTGCATTGAGAGAGAAGCTTTTAAGGCCAGTAAAATTGGCTCATCAAATTCAGAACAATCATTATGCTAAATTGAATCTGAATCACGCTTTGTCCTTTACGTATTTTTGCCAAAGTTTACCAGCACAAGAAAAGTTTTCTTTTATTTCATCTACTATTGCTGGCAAATCTTTTGGCGATAATTTTACATTGCGATAAAAAATGTCCCCCAATAATGAGATTTTTTCATAAAAACTTGTAATGGATTTTCCTTTAAGGCTGTCTTCTTAAATAAGTTTAAGACTCTAAAAAAATAACAACAATTAATGGTTACAAAAACCTTGATTTCTTAGTTTGCCTTACATATCTTGGAACCCTCATCTGATGTGCAAAGGGATGAACTCCGAGTATTTGTTGTGCTAACATTAGATTGATTTTGTAACAAAGAGACTACTTAATCGGCAATCGTTTTAGACAAGGTATCTCATCAATACCATGTAACATAGCAAAATTATGGAAAGGTTAGGCAAAACTAAACAATTAGATTATTTAAAATACTTTGTCTTTACCTCACTTTTTCTCCAAAAAATTATTTTTTTTTTTTTCGGAAACAGGTTTGAAGCTGGTATATCTTCCTTTATGTTCTCTTTTGATATGTATTTTAGGCTTTCAAATGTTATTTCAGCTCCTAAGCAATAATGTAGTTTTTGTTAGAAAATAAACAAAAATAGATTAAGAGATACTTACTTGTCAAATAAAGAGGTTACTTCATTTACAATAAGTCAAAAGTTTTTAACCACTGGAATATTTAAAATTAAATTTCCTTCTACATCGCTCTTAAAATTAATGGTTTCTTGAAGAGACACAAGGTTTTGTACCAGACTTTCTAAATTCTTATTATTATTGTTAGACGCAGCCATTATTATATTTTTTAGAATAAAATTCACCCACTTTGTTAAGCACACTACAATAAACACAATAAGAATGCTTGTTTTATAAAGTAGCTGTACTTTTTGAAATTTGTTTACGAGTTTACATGAATTCATTTAATTTTTACATTTTTCGTGTTATTTTTACATTGCTTATTTGTTATTATTATTTGATTTTAGTGTTGATTTTACAATGGTTAGTGTTGTTTTTAAACAAACCTATGTAAATTTTACTTAAAAAACTTTAATTTTTACTACAAAATTACAACTTTAAAATTTAACATTGACCATGTTATTTTTACCTTGAAAAAGGTAAAAATTAATGTGTACAATTTTATTTTTACGTTAACAATTTAAAAAAACAATTTTTAATTTAAAATTAACATGTTTAACTGTTGACTTTTTTTGAAACAACGTAAATATTAAATTAATTTATTTTTTTTGCAGAAATTTACAATGACTTGAAATTAACATTTTTTCATGTTGATTTTACATTGCGTTTTTTTTGTGTGTAGTGTTACGTCGTCAATTTCGTCTCGAATGTTTTTCTTTAACTTCTTTTTCACGCATACCAACGACTTCAAGAGGAAGAAGTCTGTACTTTCCACTTATTGCGTCACCTTGTGTGACATATATATTTTGCAGACCAAAATTATATTAATTTTTTACATAAGTTACGAATTCTGCTTTTGCTTCATATCCAACAACAGAAAGAAATTTTGTTAACATAATTTTCTTTCGGTCCAACTGCCATAGTATTTTGAGTGTATTAAATATATTGAGAAACATTAAAGTTATTTTGTTGTTAAATATTAAAAACTAACTTTTTTGACCATCGTTGTCATTAATTCTAATCGTATAAAATTTATTAACCATTAAATTTTCTTCTTAGGAGTATTATTTATAATTGTGAAATTAAAATTTTTTTGTTTGAAGTTGCTATTATTTCAATAAATCTTTGTTATAAGTTAAAGTTTTGTAGTAAACTAAATACTTGAAGAAACTCAATTCTATGTAATTAAATAATTCTTTGTAATAATTGTAATGAATTATTTTTAGAATATTCAAAGTAAAAAAAAAAAAAAAATAAAACAAAACAAAACGGGTTCACTAACTATGAAAATTAATTTCGCATAATAATTTTTGAACCATGTTTAGTGGTTACTATTTCTTCTTGACATTTAATTATGATCTCTAACCTGATAAATTCTAAAAAAATATAATTTAAACAAAAAAGTTATCTTGATTTTTTTATTATTTGTTTTAGAATTGTATTCCTGTTCAGAATTGTATTCCTGTTAAAGAAATGTCTGTTTTATTTCTTGCTTTGTGTCAAATAACTAATTAAGAAGATAGCCAAAAAATATATTCCGCAAATCTAAGAAGATTGCAAACCGTCCAGCATATTTCATCGCAAAATTTTTAGAGAGAGAGAGAGAGATTTCTTTTATTAATGTACTGTGCAATTCCAAAAAAATGAGTTAGGAATGAATTATATATAACATAAAGAACGAAATTCCAAGTAGTTCCAAAATTTTACCATTTTTAACCGAAACGAAAACTTTTAAATTTTAATCAAAATTAAAATAAAAAAAAATAGTACAGTATTCTTTGGCATAATTTTTTAGTAATAAATCTATTAATTTGTTATTAGTTTTAATTGTCGCAATAGAAAAAAAATTAAACTAATTAAGATCTATAGACATTGTGGTTTTTAAATACCAAATTTCACTCTTCTTACGAATACGATCATCGGTGAAATTTTAAAATGGTTATTTGTTTAGTTAATGGCCAAATTAAATTGTGTAGGTAAATTTATTCAGCTTGCCAACCGACAGACACTATGCTAATTATATTTAAAACTTATTTTTTACATTGACTGAGATCTAATGTATACCTTTAATATTAAGTACATTTTGATTGATTTTGTGTTATGAAGCTTCTTTCCGGTTTTAGATCATTTTGATAAAAACCTATTATGCTACAAATTTTTTTTGACGAAACGTCAAAGACTCGGCTTGGCGCAATATATTATAAATTCTTTACCACCGGAAAATCTATTTTTCAGGCGAAAATTTTTACTAAAAGTCGCGCAATTTTTGTTAAAAAAGATTCATTTTGTTATTCGTATATTATAGTTGTAAAAGTTGGCGCCGCAGCCGAAAATTTTGTTTTTCATGCAATAAGAACAAGTTTTAAAATTGCCAAGCTCTGAAACGAAATGTCATAGAAAACCATTCGCTCTAAAATTTTATAAGATCGTCGGATGCTGCAAAAACCGTATATCAGAAACTGATGGCTCTTCTATTGTTACCAGCAAATTTAATAAGAACTGGATGGGAGAACACACTCAAATATTTGATTTATATACATAATTTTATATACATAAAATCGTTTTTATTCTAATTCTTTAAAATTTTTCAATTTATGTTGGCCCAAGTAACTTAAATGTTTATAAGGAGTTCATTCGGATGTTATTGATTCCATACAATATGAATGCGTATAATGCTGTGCATAAGCAACATTACTTTGTTTGGCATATTTTGGGGTCATTTTTTATTTCTTCAAATTAGGGTTATTTTGCATTATGAATAAAATCCTCAATCTTATAATGAAAATATGCCCCAAACATAATTTCGGTGTTAATTTTCATTATGAAATTTTGCCCCAATAAATGACGCTTAATTACTTACATTTTAAGATGGGGTCTTATATGGAAATCATGGGAACGTAGAATAGCCACGTGCAAATTTTTACTCAAATTCAAAGACCATTTCAAAAAGGCTTAGATTGTTTTAAAAACTTTGGAATGACTCCAAAACACCAAATTAAATAAAAAAAATATATGTTGAATTTCAATAACTTTTTTAATTGTGTTTTTATTTTTTATTTTAGTTGATCTTTTTAAGTATCGATTGCGAATTTTCGAATTTTATTTGTAATTTTTTGAATTTAAATTGTATTGTTTTATTTCGGATTTTGGCAATTTTTTTTATAAAAAAGCTTTATTTTTATATATAACTTTATCTATAACTACTTGCTTTCATATATGGACTTTAACGGAACACGAAATATAGTAATTATATTGTTGCCCTGCTCTACATTTACTAACAAACACATAATTAATTTGTTAGTTTTTATTGTTTTTAATATATAATCAAATTACAAATAGAAAAATTTCAAATATTTTTATGACAAATATTTTTATTTACATTTAAAAGAGAAAAGCCAAGAATTGCCGAGACTTGGCATCATTTTTTAAAAATCTTACTTTTTAACTACTATAACTACTTAGAAAGTCTATATAAGTGTTGTTCACTAAATATATTGAATTTTAAATACATATGTTTTTATATAAAAATAAACTCATAAATCTAAATTTTGGGGATTCAGCTTAAGACTTAATGTGGTATTTGAATCTCAGTTTTTTGATTAATTAAATAAAATACAATTGGAATCAAGAATTTTATTGTTTTAAAAGAGGATATACAAATTAACTAATTCCATTTAGGAAATTCTAAACTAAATACAAATTGACAAAAGATTTTATTTATTTATTTATTTATTTATTTATTTATTTATTTATTTATTAATTTATTAAATCAATACAGTACAACAAGAACTAGTCTTATCTAATAGTACTGGGCAGATAATTGCACAATGTGATTTTTGTTAGAAAATAAAATAATTAATATTTAAATTTACAATTTTAAAGAAAAAGTAATGAAAATAAATAACTATGAAGTGGAAAAATCAAAATTATATAAAAATTGTTATAACATGTTCACATTTAACTAAATTGAAAACAAATAATGATTCTGAAATTATTGTCCTAAGTGCTTCAATATTGCAATTTTGAAATGCTTTGCATTGCTTATGGTTTAAATATTAGGGGGAAGTTGGCGCCAAAGGTTAATGGCATTGACAAAAAGTGTGTTTTGGTTATATCTTTTCTAAAGCGAAATGTATTTATTCTGTATCCTCTGGCAGACCTTGAAAAGATTATACAGGTATTACTTTTTGGAAAATTAGTAAAGTTCGCAATTTTAACAAGCTTTAGAATGGTAAGTTACATATTTGTCGTGAATACTGTGAGATTCTGCTTCGCCTACTGCGACCAAACACATATCTAGCAATATTATTGTACGTAACGTTAAGCATATTAGAAAGCGTTCGAAAATATATAAAAGGCGTTATATTAAATAAAAAAGGCAATCGATCGGCTTTTAAAAACTTAAATGTATTTTAATTAATAATAGAGGAAGGATAAGTATAGAGATTTCATTGACAGAAGCGGCCAAATAAATTTTTTTCATATTACAAAGTTTGGTAACTGAGAGAAAATTGAAAAAAATTCCCTGACTTCAAAGAAAATTTTTCTCATTTCTGCAAAAATTTCAGGCAAATCTGGTAAAACTATTTGGACTTGCAAAAAAATCAAAGAAAATCAATTGGAAACAAAAAAATACAACCTATTTTGTCTTAAGTTAGTAAAAAAATTGTATTTAGGCAATAATTTCGGGAGGGGGCCCTGGGCACGACATTGAATGCTGGGAAGTATTACAAACTTATATCTAAAGTGAATGCTGTGTTGACTAAAATGTGAGTTTGTTGAAAAGAAGTTTTGGCAAGTTTGCGCAAAGAGTTCGTGAGACAGAGATCTTGGATTATTCGCTTACAAGGTTTAAAAATTTAGCAATTGAAAGCAAACGTCCAACGAATTCGTTACAGCTTCTCAGTTTGGGTCTTACAGAAGCTCCAATCGGACATAGAATTTGGCCAAAAATATATTTTATAACGGGGTGAATTTTCATTTCGCGGCTATGTCAACAAGCAAAATTCTCACATCTGGGGATCGAAAAATCAGTACGCCAGGATATTGATGGTTAGAACATATTTATAAACCAATAACTTGTTTGTGACAGCTATACCTGAATGCCGCAAGTATAATATAGTAGCAGTGATCATGTTGCAGCCATGTTTTTTCTCCGCGTGCTGTTGCAACAGGGACCGTTGCTTGCAAACATACGGGACTTACGTTTGCTGGCGAGAATGCGGCTGCCTCTTCTAACCTAAACTTTTTACCTTTTCTAAACGCAAAAGGTAAAATATTCATGCGTGGTTCGCTACGCGATAAGAAAGTACCTTAAAATAATCACTCACTGAAAGCTGTCAATGTTTATGCGTGTATGCGCTATAACGTGTATTTATCGTGTGTATGAAGTCAGCACATAGTATACATACCTCACACGCTCATGGGCGCCTACGTATTTGTTGTTGTTTTTTGTATATGGACAAAATCACATGTTGACATGAAAAGTCATAACTCACGAACGCGTGGACCGATTTCGTGCAAACTTTAGATAAACCCGACCATACGAACAAACCCTAAAAATATAATCGAATTCAGTTGGACCGTTCTTGAGTTATAAAGTTACAACACAATTGCAACAATTTTTTAAATATATCAACTCAGAATATTATGTAGTTTACTGTTTGTAGTTTAATAAAAAAGTTTTCCGTTCAATTTAAAAAAAGCAACATACACTTATTTTTCAAAAAAATATCTATTTTAACTTATTTATAAATTTGTTCAAAAAATATTACTTACATTTATCGATTTTTTTCAGTTTCAATTATTTTTTTTTATTTGTTTGGAATTTAATTAAAATTTACCCACAAAACGGAAATTTGTGGCTTATTTGTGCCCGTAAAAATTATTTTAAATTTAAATTTTGTTTGCTGTCTGTTTCAAAAAAAAAAATATTCAAAAAATTTCAATTTGTTTTTTTATTTAAATTGGTTGTATATATTCAAAATTATTTCAATTCAAATAACAAGAACTTCATTAACACACATACATACACAAACACATTCACACAAAAAGTGTCTATAGCTATGCATACATACATTTTGTATTGTACAAAAAAAAATAAAATAAAAAAAGGGAAACAATTTCAAATAAATGATAAAAACATTTATTTTTTTAACTGATTATATTATTTGTTTCTTACGGATGTGTCAGCTGTTTAATCAACATTCAAAAATATATAACAAAGGGCATTTAATTTAAATGAAAATTAAGTAGAACAGCTTTTAAATGAAATATCATTTCGTGTAAATTACATTTTCTGTTATTTTAACTTACAAACTTTTTTAAGTGTAGATTTATAAAGATTATAGTAATTTTTGTATACTTTAAAACTTACATCTTAATTCAGTTTACCCGGTATTTCCCAGAAGTTTTGTGTCTTATAGTTGGTTGAAAAGTTGTATACTTCACTATTTTGATCTCATGAGCATGAAAATGAAGTCAATTTTTAAAAACACTGTTGTGTTTTTCCGGAAAACGCGAAAAACTAGGGTTACCATATGGTAACCCTGGGTCGCCTAGGGTACAGGTTTTTGTAAAAGTAAAATGATTTTTAAACATTTTTTTTTAATAAATTTTACAAAAGCAGATGCTTTAAAGCATTTTTAATGAAATTATAAGTAAGAAAAAAAAAATGAAAATGTAAATTCATATATTTGTTGAAATTAAATAAATTACAGATTGGTATAGTACTTGGCAAAACACTTTACGTTGCATTCTATACATGCTGTTCGTCCGCTTACAAAGAGACAAAACTTTATAGCTAAATCGTAACGGTTTGCCTTTTATAAATTGTTTACATCCGTGTCTACTAAAGTATGATATCATACTTTCATCGAAAGAAAAATTTTGTTCTGCATAAAAATTTTCAATGATTTTTGCTTTCAACTGATCTGCTCCGGTTTTGGAAGAAGCCTTGGATTCTCTTCGAAGTGAAGAACGGGCAAATCTTTTTCATTTGGGGCTGAAGAATTTTGGATTACAAAAATAAACTAATTCATAAACCAATATTGTTTTCAAACATACATTCAAATTCTTCTCCCTCATCGAAATTTTGTAAATGCCGTCCACTAGCCATTACAACTTCACAGCAGCCTTTTATCTGAGCCGGGCAAACATTATCTGGAATGCCCCCACGTTCATCTTCAGCATCTTCTTCGCCAGATATGTTTTCATATACAGGCTCATTTCCATCGCCTGCTTCATCGAGCTCTTGAATGTAATCATTTGTTGCAAAGATAAACCTCTGAAGACAGTAAAATTTATAAAATGCCAATGGAATATGAATAAATATGTTAAATACATTTCCAAAAATGTACAAAAATTCACATGAAATACAAAAAAAAAAAACATGTACCCTAGCCGACCCACAAAAACATATTTTTTCATAATTTATTTCATTAGCTACCAATAAGTGTAATTATATTTTAAATTGATATAAAAAGTAATACTAAAAACATATACTTACCGATGCGCCATATCGAAAAATGAGAATTCTTAAAATTTTTTTTTGTCACCTCAATTTCACAAGCCATATCTTCGTTAATTGAACTAAGAATAACAAAAACTTTATTTGTTGGCAAGTCACAATTATTTTGCATTAAATAACGTTTTTCATTTGTAATTTTACTGTGCTCTTTTGGATTTATTTGAGTAAATGTAACCACATATTTTTGCATTACCATATGGTAATCGTGGGTTATTTCGGATTAAAACCGTCAAAATTTTAAAAAAAGAATAATTAATTACTTGCCCCCTGTCACAGCACTGGTCTAAAAGAACATATAACACAACTAGGTACTTTAGGAACCTCTCCTCTTTTCCTCTCCTGATATGCATTTCGGTTCAGTTTTCTCCTATAACGGAACAGGTTCCAACTCCCAACTGATCTTTTTTTTTTCCCGCAGGGATTTGTCGTCAACCAAATTATTCGGTAGTAATAACCTTTTATTTTTTGATTTGTAAGAGCAGAAAAACAATCGAGACAACAGTAATTTGATTGCGACAACAGTATTTATATTGCCTCAACAACAAACTGAACCATCCGATTGGCAGCAAATTCAATTCTCATCACGAGTCTATTTTCTGTGTAATTAAAAGTCCTCTTACATTTTCAATATTTCGCTGAAAAAGAAAGTCGAAAAAGTGAGCCCATTCTTATGTATTGTAGAACATCTTTAAGTAGTTAGACAAATATTTTGTTTTATATATACATACGTTTAGTTTTTAGTCTAAGCAAAGAATTTGACCATAAAACAGTAAAAAATAAACTGGTAATAAAAAATCAGCTTCTAGCATTA
Organism: Eustalomyia histrio; assembly: GCA_949748255.1. Lineage (NCBI taxonomy): Eukaryota > Metazoa > Arthropoda > Insecta > Diptera > Anthomyiidae > Eustalomyia > Eustalomyia histrio. The sequence goes on along the minus strand of OX456523.1, from coordinate 60,388,660 downwards.
TAATGGCTGGCTTTTATACTTACATGCTTACATATATAAATATTTATGTAGTTGTGCACTATATGTTGGTTAACTATGCGTTTGTTTAATGAAAATGTGAGAAAAGTTAACACATAGATTATGGCTAGAGGAGATGAGATTTGTACTTGTATGGGGAAGTATTGTTATTTAGCTTGGAAGTTTTTTTTTTGTTGTTTATTGTTGAAAAGGCTGTAGGATAAAATATATACATATTGTAGTTTAGTAATTTCTATATAAAAATATATAAATTTGTTGATAAAGTCTTAAAGTAATATTAGTTTAAGAACTTTTAGTTTAACTAATAAAATAAATAAGTTTTCAAATACTTAAAATATATTGTGTTTTATGTGCTTGCTTTTTTATTCAAAAAAATATATTTTCTTGATATTAAATTAAATGCATTAAACCATTTTTTAATACGGGTATTAAGTTGAGAGGACCAGGCTTGGAATAACTTATTAAGAGGGATTTAAGAGTAAGAAATTTGAGGTTGTTATGAAGTACTATCCGAATCTATATTTTTGTTCTATCCTTACAAAGGAATGTCTACAACCGAATAATTTAGTTGGCAAGAAATACGGTTGCCCCAATAAATCTGTTCTTGCAGTTTTTAAGGTTTTGTTTTAGTTTTTTCTTAATTTTTGTTTAACTCTTCTTCATAAGGTTGCCGGTGGCACAATTATTTTAAGCAGAAATATTTTAATAACAATACTTGTTACTTTATTTTTATCATATTCCTGGAATCGCACTACCACTAATTGAGCACAAAGAGATATCATTTTGCCAGTTCTTCGTATTTGCATTGTTTAGCCATTTAACGCTAGTTAGTGTTATACCAAACACAGTTAGTGTTAAACTAAAACCAACTCTACAATAAGCAATTTAAATATAAGTTCAGCTATGTCTTTGTTTGTAGACAATTCCTTATGGTTATATCTACTTCATATACAGTAAATAATTTATAAACTTATATTTCTTTTTTAATTCACTTGAATAAACAATTGTTGGTTTGTTGTTTTTAACCATTCGAAATGAAAACAAAGGTAAAAATATTAACATTCTTTTGTTTTGCCAAATTAAACTGACAAAAGGTAAGCATTGACCTTAAAAAAGTAAGAAAGCTGTTTGTTGATGGTTTTTGTCGGAAAATAGGGAATAAAAAAATTCAACAATCATGAAATTGTACTTAAAAATAGACAGTTTTAGATTTATAAATAAATACTAAACATTTAAAATCTTTTTCTTTTTTGATTTGATTGAGATTTTTAAACAAACACATTTTGTTTATTTTAATAATCCTTTTTTAAAAAGAAAAAAATTACAATACCCCATTGTAACATTTAACACCTTTTTAGCTTTAATATATTTCTTTTAATAAAGGCAACAACAATAAAATTTCTGTATACAAACACCTTTTTTGTAAGAATTCGAAAATTCAAAGCAGCAACATTTTATTAAAGAAATTACAATTTAAAGCAAAAAAAAATGTTTTGTTCGATTTTTATTTATATTCTTCACATTTTTTGTTATAATTAATATAAAAAATGTAAATAAGTAAACATGTTAGAAGCGAAACAAATAATTTAAAGGTAGAAAACTTTTTTGGATGTGAAAATAGTTCTTGTGCTGAAGAAAATGTTATGTGAAAAACATTTTTTTTCAAATTCCCCTTAACCCCCTTATCATTGAATTTTATTCCCCTTTTCCAGTGTGTAACTTTCAATTTCGTTTCGTTCCTTTTACCTATTGTCGTAATTCTACTCGTTCCCCTTGCTAAGTGTTTTAATTACATTCGTTTCCCGTTCCATTTCGTTCCCTTGTCTAGTAATTCTTTTTAATTTCTTCCCCGTTCCATTATATATCGTTCCCTTTTCCTAGTGTTTCTATTCTATTGCCAAGTATTTCAATTTCACTCGGTTCATTAAATTTTCCATTCGTTATTTTAATTTCAGGATTCTAGCTAAAGCAGTTTAAACAGGCCGATAAGTGAAAGACTTTTCCTCTTTTGAAGCTCCATTTTTACGACGTGCCTGTTGACTGTTCCCCTTACCAACAGTTTCAATTCCATTCTTTTCCCGTTCCATTTCATTTCGTTACCCTTGTCTTGTGTTTTAATTCCACTCGTTCCATTCCATTTTGTTTCAAAATTTTAGTCTTTCAATTCCATTCGTTCTCTAAATTTAAGGTTTCCACCTAAAGCAGTTTAAATAGGTCGCTAAGCGGGAGACTTTCCTCCTTGTGAACCTTAATTTTTACCAATTATTTTAGTTTTCTTCGATCTTCTCTATTCATATAATATTCCTTATTGAGCCAAAGATCCTTTATTTATAAAAATTTAATTATAAATCTGTATTTATCCCAATATTTCGTCACCACATTGGGTGACTTCTTCTCAATGAAAATTAAGGGAAACACTTCCCTCCTCGTTCCTTGCGTAAATTCTAAATAGTCTTTATCACTAATATTTTAAAAAGCAAGCTTCTGGCAAAAGCGGTTTGGGTAGGTTATTAGTGGGGAAACTTTGACCCTTTTGAACCCCCATATTTACTACGTCCCCAGAGAAAATTCCTTAGAACACATGTTTTTAATATAAGATATTAAGTCAACTCGTTTTAGGGACCCTTTTGGACCCCCATTTTAACCACGTTTTGAGTAAGTCTATTCTGCGAGGAATACGCAGTTTAAATTTCAGGTTTCTATCCAAAGTGGTTTAGGCAGGCCACTAAGAGGAGACTTTTCACCTTATTTCTGTTAATCGAGTGGATTTCAAAAAATTTTCTTTTATCCGCCCAAGTACCAAATTTCATGTTAGCAAAAATAAAATTAATTTTTTTTTTGCAAAACTGTATTTAAAATTTTCTCTTAAAATTTTTGGATTAAAAATTCTAATTTAAATTTTGTCATTTTAATTCATCAAAGACCTTTTCTCAAGCCTATTTGTGCTGGTTATGTCCTGTGTTCACCAGACTTTCAGAGTTTTTTTCACTGGTCAAGACCAGGTCATAGGTATGTAACGTTAAGATAAGTTATGTTTTACCAATCACTAAATAGGTCCTTTTAGACCGGATGTGTTTTCAGCGGTAACTAGGTAGGGCACAGTATAGGTTCTTACATACTGGTTTTGTTTACAACAGTCAAGGGACAGCTGCTCGATTCTTCAATTGACCCTTTTTTTCTCACAAGGGTATATATTGCTTTAACAAATTAAATTGCTTTAAAACTAAGTTCAATGTTGTTTACTCTGTGAAGCTTAAAAAAATTGTTTTTATCAATAGCTTTAATTTTTGAACTTTTATTAAAATTTCAGAAGATTCTAAATTGATCTGCTCAACTAAGCCTACAACCCATACTAGGTCTCTTTTAAAATTGAGTTTTATTGTAGCACAGTTTAACCCAGCAAAACCACACATTACCAAATAATGAGTAAGGTAATGTGTAGCCATAGGGGCTCATGGATTATTTTACACCTTACTTCACTGATGAATTTTACAGGCGATGAGCCTCAAAGTAATGTATATGCCCATTACTTTAGAGGTGATAATGTAAGGGGTTACTTATATGGTTACGAGAATGGAACAAGTAATGTGTCTTAAAATAGATTTTTAAAAAAGGGGAATTTTTATTAAAAAAAATTATTACAAATAAAAATGGTCAAGATGGGAATCGAACCAGGGAAATCTGGTTGCCAGCCAAGAACTCTACCCACTGAGCTGTCGACGCATATAATATTTGATTGCTTTAAACTTAAATGAATTGTTGCGCTTCGTTTTTTCGCTGGTGTTATCAAAACAAAAATACATTACCATCTTGCTTAAAAAAACACAAAGTAATGTATCTAAAAATAGATTTTCAAAAATATTTCAATTATTACTTTACATTCATAAATCATATATTACGTAATCAATAATCAGTAACTTATTACTTTATGCTTGCAAATAATAAAAAGGTAACGAGCTATCATTTCAAGGTAACGCATGAGAATATCGCACCCATTACCAAAATTTTGCTGGGAATTTATAATATACGTATTTTAACTAATTAATATTAAACTAATATTAATACGAACCTCGCTTATAACCATTAAATTTATCTGATCCCTTGGAGTTTGTCCTTTTACTGCATTATGATTTTCATTTTTAAATTTTATATCCATATGTGCATATTTATGTTAAAATATATATTTTTTTCTTCTTTTATGTTATGTTTATTATTAAACCGCAAATGCTGCTAACCTTGGCCTGCTGTTTTTATTGTGTTGAATAGTGCTGCCTCAGTACAGAGCACGTGTTTATGTTTTTGCTTTGCTTTGCAAACTTTGACCAATTTCGAGTCAAAAAATAAAATCAATAAAATATCATGATTTTTATTTCGTTAAAAAAAAAAATCATTTAATTTGAATTAGCTTTTCTTGATGAGAAAATTTATAAAATCTTTTTGATTTAAGTGCCTATTCAGTTATCATATTAAAAGTTTAATTATATTTTTCTTAAGTATAGTTTTCTTTTTTAAGATAATTATCTCTTACATGCAATAATTTATAAGATTTTATAAAAACGCTTTCTAAGAAGAAACTACGTACAATTTGTGTTTGTATTTAGGTTTGTGGGCTAAACAGCTTATAAATGTGATTTAAGATTTTCAATTGAAATCTGCAGTTTTACAGAAGAAGGATCTTATAAGTTTTTTTTTTTTTTTGTATTTTCTAAAGAAGAAGAGTTCAATACCATTAGGTTAAGTTTAATATAAATTTATTTAATACTTCATTTTTGCTGGTATTTTATTAAAAGCAATCTGTCTTGAAAGTTTTGTATATATTTTTGCTTTATTTTTTTTTAAGGCAGAATGTAAAGACTTCATAAATATAAAGTATAAAATATGTTTTTGCAGGGAATTCAAAAAAATTTTCCCTAACTCGGTTGTAATATTATGTTTATTTTTTTAAAGCAATCCGTAAAATTTGAATTATTTTAAAAAAATATGGTTGATTAAAAAATATGAGTATTGTTTATTTATTAAGCAGTTCTATTACAGCAATTTAACGATTTAATAATATGCCAACAAACAATACGTTACGTTTACGTACCGTTTTCGGCCCGTCATAAACGGAATCCAATTCCGTTTATGTACCGTTTTCTGTATCCGTGTATGGACCAGAATACGGATTTTAAGGAACATCGAAACTGATTCGAATGCGTTGAATTACCATCAATGACGGACCGTTTACGGATCCGTATCCGGTCCGTATTCGTATCGTTTTATTCTTCAACAAAAATGAATTTGTGTAAATGCCTAAATTTTTTAATTTTAAGGGTGGGTGCGAACTGGCAAAATTAAATCTAATCTAAATTCAGGTTTACAAATTCCTAATTTTTTCATATATTTTTTAAGGAATTGTAAACCTGCGTTTATCCACCACTCGCAGGTCCTAAATAACAGATTTTAGTTGTTATACCCTCCACCATATATAGTGAGGGTATATATCAGTTTGTCATTCCGTTTGTAACATGTCGAAATATAGGTTTAAGACCCCATAAAGTATATATATTCGTGATCCTTATGCAATTTTAAGTCGATTTAGCGATGTCCGTCTGTCTGTTGAAATGGCGATCACGACGCGAAGACGCAAGTGGGGTTACCTATTTTAACCCAGAATATTAAACATCCTCCCGAGCAGTTTGGTATTTAAAATGAGCAAAATCGGTCAAGCGGTTCAAAAGTTATGAGTGAAAATGTGAAGATACCTCTAAAGTTTCCATACAAATTGGTACAATTTTTCTGTATCTATTTTTTTCTGTTAAGTAAGTAAAAATGTTAAAGTCGCTAACAGAGCAGACCGCTGTAAAAAACACTACTAAAACTAAATAACAGAAGTTCTGTTACATAAATCAAAGACATTAATTTGTTAAAGAAAGACATTAGTTGAAACTATTTTCCAATAGGAGGCGCATCTGAAAAAAAATTTTCCTATTAGGCATATTCTGCTACAATATACAACAGGGTATTATTGATTTTCTATTTCGTTCGTAACATAAAACAATGTTTGCCAAAAGCTATGCAAAATATATGTTTTATGTGTATTTTAACTTTAATTTTCTAAATCAATATTCATTTAGATGTTTAAGAGCACAGTATTGCAATTTTTCGTATGTGTATTTATTTTTTTGAAAGAAAGAATTAACATAAATATGGATTTTCCAAAGCCTCAATACTTCTAAATTATACAAATTTAACGAAAAAATACCATTTTGATCGATGAAAATTTGTTTTTTTTTTACTGAAAATGTGAAACAAATGCTTTCATCACGTCGAACATTTCAAAAATTGACTTTAGTATTTTGAAATAAGTCTGATAGTGACAGCTTAATGTACTAGAATTTTAAATATGTATTAAATCTCATATCTGTGCTTACTAAGACAATTGAAAGCCAAATCCAGGGCCATGCGATCTAGGCATGGCGCAGGGTATTGTTATCTATTTACTTAAGCGCCATCTACTGCTAAGTATAGACACTAAAGCAATTTATATATAAAGAAAGAGCAAAATGCATAATTGGTTTAGTGCCGCTACTTTTGAATAGGTGGCGCAAAATCACATTAAAACTATATCCGGCCCCATGACGATATAGCCTTGGATTAGGCTTTCAATCAATTTACTTACCAAAAATATTAAATTAACTACATACTTTATATTATAATGCATTCAGATGTTGCTAGTAGACTTATTAAATAATTTTAAAGTCAATTTTTCAAATGTTTGACGTAATAAAAGCATTTGTTTCACATTTTTATGTCAAAAAATAAATTTTCATAGAGGAAAATAGTATTTTTTGAATTCCATTTGTATTTTTGAGAATTGAGGGATTGATTGATTGTTAATTTTTTCTTTTATAAAAAATACAGATGAATAAAGTGCGATATTGTGCTCTTAAACATCTAAATGAATATTGATTTAAAAAATTAAGGTATAATATGCACATAAAACATATATTTTTATAGTTTTTGGCAAATATTCATTTATGTTACAAAGAAAATAGAAAATCAATAATATTCTACTGCATACTGTAGCACAATATGGCTAATGGAGACTAGCTCTGCAGCAAAATATGTCTAATGGAGAGAATGCACCTTCTGGTGGGCCATCTATTGACAACTAGTTACAACTCGTGTTCTTTTTTAACAAATAAATTTCTTTGCTGTATTCTCTCCATTAGACAAACACACTTCAATTTTTTAAAGAAAGAACATTCGTTGCAACTATTTATCAATACGTGGCGCATCAGAAAGTGCATTCTCTCCATTAGGCATATTCAGCTGCAGAGCTAGTTCCCGAAACAAAATCAAGTATTTGACAAAAACTATGCTTTAAAATGTGTTTTTTGTGCCGTCCATATTTAAAAAAACGAATAAAAATGTAAAGGTGCCTCTAAATTGCCTATACAAATTTAGTACAATTTCATAGTAGCGACTGGTACATAACATATTTTCTCATATTTTTTCACCAGTCGCTTAGCAGTAAATATTTTGTATTCACCTCAAAAATTTTTCCACCACTAAAATTGTTTTTCACCACAAAAAATTTTTTCACCTTAAAAATTTTTTTTTTCACCTCTAAATTTTTTTTCTACCAAAAAAGTTATTTTCACATCTAAAAAAGTTTTTCACCTCAAAATTTTTTTCACCTATATAATTTTACTTTTAAAGTTTTTTTATATTATTTGTATCAAAAACAGAAGAGAACATCTTTTTAGCATATTGGTGGAGGGTATTCAAAGATTCGGCAAAGCCGAATTTAGCCCTTTTTTACTTGTTTTTTAATTAATTTTTTTATAAAAAATATAAAAAAAGTAAAAAAGAAATATTTTACAAACTTAATTAAATGCTATATTCATCTCCAGCACAATTATTATCTCTGTCTCTCTCGATTTCTGCGGTTATTAAAAAGAAAGTTTTAGTTTAGGTTTAATTGGTGGTATTTACGATATGACGTAGCACTCAATGAAAATTTACACATTTTTTTTTAGAAAATCGATTATGAACTGTCAGACAATATTTTTATTTGCAAAACTGCCTAAATTTGCCCACATCATCGTAAAACTTGTTTTAAATTTTATCAATATCTACCCATTTACCATGGATATCACTTAAAGTTATTTCCACTGTGTGATGTTGGTAAAGACTTTAAATGCAATAGAGCTAACTCTAAATAGACATCTATTTTTCTTAACCATAGCGCGCGACCCGTATAATGATCTTAAATATTTTTTCAAACGCAACGGAAGAAAAACTGATAAAAATCGGTGATGTCCGTGTTTGACGGTGCAGAAACGGATACAACAAAAACGGAGTCACAACATATTGTTTTCAAAAATTCAATTGTACTGACCGTTTATGTTCCGCTTAGGTACAAGCTTTAACGGATATGTATTTACGGACCGCGAACCTACAGTAGAAGCCGGATTCATGAACGGATTTATGTGTCAGAGAGTCTGTAAAAATATTTTTTAGGATTTTTTGTCACAGCTTTATTATTCAGACATAGGAATTTTTGTCTTAATAGTTTACTCTTTACAAGTTGCTTGAAAAACAAAACAAAATATGACGGAACATTTTTTCTAAATTCCCTGTATTACTAGCCAAAACTAGATTAGAATTTACTTTTTTGTTTACAAAGTTAAAGTTAAAAAAATGCTTCGAAGCACACAATACAATTTAAAATAAGAAATTAATTACTGTTATAAATGTTATGTTTTAACAATACTAAGTCTAACAGTTGTTCTTCATCATCATCATCTATTATAATACACATTAAGCACTCTACACGCATTGCCATCCATGATGACATTTTTCCACTACTACTTCAGATTCCTTTTTAGTCTTCTTGTTCTTTACCACTTTTTCACTTACTCTGTGTCACCGAGTACAAAATAAAAAATAATAATAAAACTACATTATACAATATGAAATGGCTCGAGAGTACTTACAATTCAAATGTATACAAAGTAAAGTGAACAATTTTCCTTGCATTCATGCACTTTTCGAGATTATATATACACACACACATACACACAAATTCTATGTAGTTGTATGTGGGAATGAAATGGAAAAAACCACAAAACAAATTCAAAAAAAACTCAAGTTACTGTTATAAAAGTGTTACAGCGTTACTGTTACATTGCAATTACTTTTCAAATGAACATTAACTTCATATGAGGGGTACACGCCTGTGTATGTGACTGTGACAACTGAGCGCCGTATAGTATGCAACAGAAGATGTGTTTGAAACAATACAAATCATTGTCAAAACTAGGTTACAATGCAACATTACATTTTATGTTCTGTTTCTCTACTACGGCTGTTGGTTGTCTGTCGGTTGAGGTTTATCATTAAATTATAGAATATAAACAAATGTCACGTGTTTTGCTACAACAGTGTGGTATAATATTTCTATACGTAATCATCGACATGCATGTATCTTCCCCATACTTCATCCGTATTACTTTACCATGGCTATAGCACACATCGTACATATACTGGCGGCAGATACAGGATAATACAGAGTTTCACAACTTTTAGTTATAATAACATCATATTACTCGTATCATCACCATTATCCGCACATGCGTATTTTTGGAGATATTAATAATATTATTATTATGCATTTGTATTAAACTAAGCATAAAAGCCCGTTACTGCATTACCGGTAGTTTAAAAGATTGGAATTTATTGAGAAAATAATTCAATGTTTATATTTGAACTATCAGATTTCTAACTGAAAGATTTCACATATATCTTTTAAGGGACCATCAATTGAAGCTCGAGCATTTGCCCCGTGACGGGTGTAAACAGGACTGCTCTGAAAGGACCTAATCCGTGGCTGATCAGAAAGTCATTTCCCTGTAACTAGTGAAATAGAAACTATCTGAAAGAGCCTTCTCTGTGATCTGTCCCCTGACTTGCAAAAAGAAGAATGGTCTGATAAACCTACTCCTTTACTGGTGAAAATATTACCGATTCAGCACATATCAGTGAAGTAATACAAATATGCTTTAGCAAAGTTCTTTGGTGGATTAAATGAATTAAAAACTAAAAATCACTTTATTCTAGCTTTCATTTTATTTTTAGTTTAAAAATTTTAGTCAAAAAATTTGAATAAAGTTTTGAAAAAAATACGAATTTAAAACTTCAACGTTGGCTACACTAATAAAAATAAAGTGTCCACCAGTTCGCGCTTTTTAAATTTTTGTATAAGTTCGGTTTAATAAATTTTTTATTCTTAAACTGTTTTTATTTATAATAATTGGAATTTCATTAAACAAAATTTTCATTTTAGATAAATTTTTTCTAATTTAAATTGATCTTATTTTTTTGAATATAATTGTGTAAATTTAAATTGATTTTTTACTACGGTTTTCTTAATTTAAAAAGAATTTTTCATTTCAATTTACATTTTGTTTTTATTTTTTTTTTATATCCTATGGGAAATAATAGTCAATTCACCTCCCGTTACTGGTAACCCGAATGTATATAACTAAATTCCTAAAAACATTTTTCTTAATTTTGCAATTTGTTCTTTTATTGTCTTCTAATCTTCGTTTTGATTTTTCTTTCTTTTGAATTTTTTGAATAGAAAATCAAAACAACATAAATTTGCTATTAGTCAGCCCATATTTATGGACAATAGCTTACACAGAAAAAAATAAAATCGAGTTTCAATTAAAATATTTGTAAATGCAATTAAAAATATAATTGAATTTTGACGAGCAAAAGAATTTTTTATTACAATTAATATTTTTTGTTAAAATTAATTTAAATTTTTTAATTTTTTTTTTTAATCATAACAATTAAATTTTTCATCAAAATTCTTTAACATTTTCAATGAAAGTTTAAATTATATCAATTAAATTTTAATTAAAGATCTAACCAAAAATTAATCAAAATTTTAATCAGATTTTTAATTAAAATTCCAGCTTCAAATCAATTAAAACTTTATTAAAATTTTTGATTGAAATGCCAGATTCAAATCAATTAAAATTATAATCAGATTTTTAATATTTTTTTTATGAAATATACATGATTAAGGCATGCAAATTTCTAAATACCTTGTACAAAATAGTTCATAGGAGTACCATAGTATTGAGGTTCCAACAGCACCACAAAAAAAGTATGGTACTAACTTTATAATAACAAAAAAGTTTGTTATCATATTCCCACTTTGAAAGTTGAAATAACCAAAAATCCTTAACAAATTGTTAAATAATCAAATTTTCCTTTTTCTACACTGATTTTTTCCAAATTTTATTTGCTTAAAACTAAAAATAAATATTATAGAAAAAAGGGTGTCCTCATAAAGAATTCAAATTTTACAAATTAAAATTATAACATTATTTTAAAATTTTAAAATATACTTTTCAAAACATGATTTCTTGATTTAATTTTTAAATCTAATTCAATTTTCAACGAATCGATTTGCAAAATTCTGTTCATTGTTTGAATGATTTTCTACTTTATTCAATTAATATCAAATTCAGAGAATCAATTCGATTTTTGTTGATTCTTTTCATAGAATCAATTAAATTGTTTATATTTTAACAAATCAAATAACCAAAAATCGTTTGCGAACAGAATCACAAAACAAATTATTTAGTCATGTCGAAATTGAATCATTGATCTGAAGTGATTATGCTTTATTCATAGATTCATGAAATCAATAATATGAAATAAAATGAATTATCAAGATATGCATTAAATCTAATACGTCATTAATTAAGCAGAAATAGCTTTCGATTATCGATCTGAAAAATCTATTTATTGTTATCAATTAATTTTCAAATCTGAAGCCAACACACTCAGATGCATACAAACACTACATGGAATATTTGTTTTTCTTATTTTAAACAATGAGTAGTGGGGTTCTCTTTCATATAAAATAATTATGACGCTTTTATTAATACGCGTAATATTAAAAATATTTTTTTTTTTGTTTTGTAGTTTTTATATACGTCGAAGTTTTTCGTTTATTATGTATAGTTTATAGCGAGCTTTCAACCTCCGTATATTTACAAAAACAAATATTTTAAATAAACATTTTTTTTTGATCCTTCAAAGAATACATATTTTTAATTTCTGTTTTCCAGCCTAAGCGGCTTGAACAGACCGTTATGGATGATAATTATCCCCGTATTTACCACGCTGATGGAGAAAATTTCAGAAAACACTTTATAAGTGAATTAGTCCATTCCAGAAGGATTCAATATTTTCTTAATTTCAAATGTCTAGCCATCGCACCCCAATTTGACCATGTTCCTGGCACAAATTCCAAAAAGTACCTTATCAGTGATATAGGCCATAGTCCAGGTATCAAAAATTTTAAATTTCAGGTTTTGTGGCAAAGGTCATCAAGGAGGGAGATTTTCTTGTCAAAAATCATGTCCTATAGGATGTCTACACCGGAGGAGGAACATAGATACAAAATTTTATGTGCGTAGCTCAAACAGTTTATGCTGGGCGATGTTTAGTCTGTGAGTCAGTTAGTCAGATAGTCACTCAGTCATGTCATTTCCTTTATATATAAAGAAAATAAAAAAAAAACATAATGTATTCATTTAAAAAATATATATTTGTTAAAGTTAAAACTATTTTTTAAATTCTCAACTTTTTTAAGTGTCTATATTTGAACTCTTATACTTGGTATAAAATATTAAACCTTGGTGAGTAGTACAATTTAATCACAAATCCAATTTCCTTAAAGCATTGATTATGTTGATTTATTTGTTACTTCTTCACCCAAATTAAGCGATAACCTGTAATTTTAAACATGCTTTCGTTGTTTGTCTGTTTTATGCCAAACATATGATTTGAAAAATTATTATATTTGTGCGATAATTAAAGTCTGGTTAGTAATGACAACTGTGATATCATTGTTAAGATACAATTTAAAAAACTTTTCCAAATATTTATACAATTTTTTCATGGGACAAAAAATTTATAAATATCTTTTTTGATTTTTAGTTATTTCTTGTGTCATTAACCTTGTTAACAAGTTGATTTGACTCAAAGTTGTTTCAATACTTTGTAACTATAGTATTAAAATTGTCTGACAATGACAGCAAAAATTTGCAATTAAAATGTTAACACAATAAAGATATAATTTTAAGTTAGTTTTTGTAACAAGGCATTCTTAATAAGTAACATAAAAATGCAAAGGACATTTTCTTTGAAAACTCATAAATTAAATTTTTAATTAATTTCTTTTGCAAATATTCTTGCAATTTTTAAGCAATACAAAATAATAATATTGATAGTTATATTTATATATTAAATATAAATTAATGCTTAATAATATTTTTTTCCTTATTTGTAAATCGCTACAACGTGCTGTAGTTATTTCAAAATTTGTATACATTTAAATTTTTTTTACAATAAAAATCAAAGTTTTTTTCAAGTTGAAAATATTTATAATCTTAAATATAAAGGAAACCTCAAAGAATATAAAAAATGTGTTTGAATTTTTAAATACATAAGTAAAAATCGATCTATACAGTTTTAATGTAAGTTCGAATCTAAATGTTTCTTGCAAGACAGTTTCGAGTTTGTTTTTTGTTAGAGCTTGCCTTTTTATTTACTTCATTACAGTTACAACCATTTACAATTCGATCTTAAAGTGTTATATATCGATGATTTTATCTTGTATTCCGTTCTACTAATTACCCATCAGATCTCAGTACCTACGACCCTAATGTACAACCTTATTGGCAGAAAATTTATTTTTGCTAAGGAAGTACTTCGATAATTTCAGCAGAATAATTCAAATTCTTCTTTGTCCAACGTAGGGGCCGCCTTTTAAAACTTTTGGTGGGGTGCTGAGGTCAATGGAAGTTGAAGCAAAACATTGGTGTCATCCAGACAAAAACATCGGCATATTATAATTTAAGAAGCCGATGATATAATAAAAAATTTAACAAGGCGACACTTAGTTTTGCAAAAATTTTTTTTATTAATTAAAGGGTGTCCCAAGAAGAACGCAATTTTTAAATCTGGCAACATTCGAAGTGTCATTGTTTGACATTTGAACAATTGTTATTGTTTGCTAGTAGAAGGTACGAGGTTAGTAAAAATGGAGTGCTACACGAATGAACAACGCATTCTCATTGTGAAATTGTTTTACCAAAATGGTGAAAGTTTTGCGGCTACAGTTCGCAAATTGCGATCAAATTGGGGTCACAATAATGCTCCAAAAGAGTCAACTGTAAAGAGATCAATGGATAAATTTGCCGAAACTGGGTCTGTTAGTGATGTAAAGACAACAACGCGCCATCGACCAGGTCGATCGACCGAAAATGTCGCAGCTGTACGTGATGATGTCGCTCAAACTCCATCCACCTCAATTCGGCACCGAGCTCAGCAAATTGGTGTCTCCAAATCCACTTTGCAGCGAATTTTGACGAAAGATTTGCATCTTCATGCATACAAAGTTCAATTGACTCAGGAACTGAAGCCAGCTGACCATGGACAGCGAAGGGAGTTCGTTAATTGGGTATTGGAGAGACAACATGAAAATGCTGATTTTGCCGATAAAATCATCTTCAGTGACGAGGCCCATTTTCATCTTGATGGCTTCGTTAATAGGCAGAATTGTCGCATTTGGGGTGAGGAAAATCCTCGAGTGATTCACGAGAAGCAAATGCATCCTCAACGTGTCACTGTGTGGTGTGGTTTTTGGGCTGGAGGAATCATTGGACCTTTTTTTTATGAAAATGAGGCAGGTCAAGCGCAAACAGTCAATGGTGTTCGGTATCGTGAAATGATAACCAGTTTTTTCTTGCCTAGAATTGAAGAAATGAATGTGGAGGGCATGTGGTTCCAACAAGACGGCGCCACATGTCATACAGCCAGAGAAACAATTCAATTGCTGCATCAGTCATTTCCCGGTCGTGTTATTTCGCGTTTTGGCCGCCTAGATCGTGCGATTTAACACCATTAGATTTTTTTCTTTGGGGTTTTTTGAAGTCGATGGTTTACGCGAATAAGCCGACGACGACTCAAGCCTTAAAAGAGGAAATTGGACGCTGCATTAATGAAATACCGCAGCATTCATGCAAAACGGTCATTGAAAATTTCATTAAAACATCGCGTGCATGCCAGCAAAGCCGCGGCGGCCATCTGCACGATATATTGTTCCATACATAACCTCATTCTGTCTACTTTACGATATAATAAAGTTTCACGATTTTTTTTTAAATATCTGTGTTTTATTTAAAATTTAAAAATTGCGTTCTTCTTGGGAAAATTATAATATGTTCGAAGGTGTGCGGCTCATTTTTTGTCTGTTAAGTAGACGATCTGCTGGCCTAAAATAAGTTAAAGGGACTACCTTTGGCCGTCGCACTTTTTATGGCTAAGAATGAGTGCGCTTAAAATTGGCGTTTTCTGATATTTTTCAATCCATTGTATAGTTGGCCACTTGAACGAAAAGCAGATTGTACACCAAAAACGACAACCTTTGGTCCATTTAACCATACCAGTAAGATGTACGAGGGCCATGTTGGGATTTTTTTAATGTATTCTAATCTACGAGTACAATATGCTTAAATGACTCACTGAACTAAATGCAGATTGTATACATAAATTCAACCATTGGCCATTCTAAATGACAACAAAAAAAGTTCTAGGGCTGAATGTTCTGCTTTTTTATATTTTCCAATCTTATAAATTTTTTCATTAGAAGTTGAACTAACTGCACATAGAACACAAGAAATTAAACCTATGACACCCTTTAAAGAAATTTATATTTTGACTCCCCTGAATCTTAACAATATGTAAAAAGGTGTTTGGCCAAACGTTTGCGTTTTGCGGCGTTGCCTTATTTTCAAAAATATCTAGATATACTCAATGGATTTGCTAGGTATTCATTGAAGTTTCTGGTACAAATATGTTTTTATTGTGTCCAATTTTTTTTTTTTAGCAAAAATAAACATTTTAAGAACAAATTAAAAAAATACAATTTTTTAGATCCTTTCGAGATACCCCTTAACATTTGCCAACATGATTAAAGTCAAATGAAAATATTTTTTTCTCTAGTTCAAAAAATTAGCAGGATCTTTTTAAAAAAAAATATTTCAAACTACTTCTGCCAAAAACAGAAGGCCCATATTTTAGAGTTGCGATTTAATGTAACTTTTTTGATGTCACATTCGTGTTTAGAAGTCTGTGAAAATCCTTGTCGAGTAGTGTATTTTAATTGTTGATAAATTAAAATGAAGAAAAACAAAACAATATTTCTTTTTTGGCATTTATTATTGCTTATTAAATTTTGTTCTTTTTTAACCTAAAAGGGTGATTATTTTTTTGTATGGGTTGTATTATTGCTACTATGCAAAGAAAGACAAATTTATGTTTTTATTTTTTTAATTTTACCAAGTATATGTATGAATTTATTTTTTCTATTTCTTCCTTTTACACTGATACAAATCATTAGTCATATTATTCTAAAAAGTTTCTTCATTTTCTATCCAATAAAATGTTTAATCGTATATGTAGGAAGAGCAAAAGTTTTACAAGTTAAAAAATTGTTAACTATTTAGAAATATTTTTTTTAGTGTACATATATTTATTTTTTATTTTCCCAAAAATTGTGGTTAAGTTTTTCCATTTTGGCCAAATTACTATACATCACTGCAATATATTTGTGGTTAACATGATAATGCTTTTATGTAACTAGAGTTTTATTCCTCTTTTTTTCCTTGTGGTTACTAAACAACGGGGATATTACTGTTGTTTTTATGTTTTGTTATTTCAAACACTTGCAAGGAATAGACTCCAACCCATAAGAATCCATTTTTTAAGGAAAAGAAAAAGTTCACAGTATTTTTAAAATGTCATTTTAAAGATTTTATTGTTAAAAAATGGATATAATATTTAAATTTTTTGCTACTTTTAAGGTTACTAGATTGTAAACTCTTCGAGATCGAGATTACCCATATTTTCCAAACAATTTTCTTAAAAATTTATCTTTATCGATATAATAGGTTTGCTTTTTTTCGAATTTTATATAAATATTTAATACAAATTTTAATAGATATAGACTTTGTAAGTAGTTATAGATATAGCTGCTTAAAAATTAAGAATTTATAAAAATGCTGCCAAGTGTGGGAAATTCTTGGCCTTTCTCTTTTAAATGTAAACAAAAGTATTTGCCATACAAATATTTGAAATTTTTGTAATTTTAATTTGATAAAATATTAAAATCAACAAAACCTAAGAAAGGAATTTTGTGTAAAGGTAGAGCTGGGCAAACAATATAATTGCCATATTTCGTGTTTTCCCGAAGTCCATATACGAAAACAGCTTTCATACAAAAGCGGCCCATAATGTTCAAATTGTATTTGTTTACAAAAAATTAAGAAAGATCAGGTAAGTAGGGACAGTCGTTTTCTTTACAAGCAGTCACAGAAATATATATAAAATTTGAAAAAAAAAACAAATCTAATATAAGAATATACCGATAAATTGGAACACACTAATTAGTTAATTATATTTTAATAAATCCATAAAAAGAAAAAACTTTCCTTAATTAAATGAAAGTCGCTTCTAGGAGGTTACTTTCCTTGTCGCTGTGTATGTGTTTTGTGTGAATATATGAATTGTTCATTTTCTATGTGTGAAAAATACTACAAGTGTCAGTTGCATTACCAAGGTACTATATTTTTGGTTAAAATGGTTTTAAATATCAAATGCAACAACCTCACGCAATTCGTAAGAATAAATATTAGGGCGTCTCATTCCATTAAATTTGGCTCAGTATGAATTTTTATGTTAAGGCTGCATTAGCCAGTTGTAAACGTATCTTTGTATAGCATATTCAATGAGTTATTTGAGCATAGAAGATGTTGTGTTGTGTTTTTTGTGTCATTCTTGCAATTCATTCATACAGGTTGGTTGAAAAGTTGCTAGCTCCAAACTTTTTTTTCTCAAGTTGGTATAACTGTCCTGAGAACACATGCAAAGTTGCAAGTCATTCTGTCAATTCTTTCTTTGTTTACAAGCCATTTGAAGTTGACGTGTCATTGATTTTCTTTAATATGGAAAAAATTGAATATCGTGCAGTCATTAGATTCTTTATTTTGAAGGGGTTAAAAGCAAAGGAAATTTGTGAACAATTATTAGAAGTGTATAAGGAGTCCTCACCTTCAAAGCGCACCGTTGAATTTTGGGCTGGTGAATTTAAACGTGGTCGTACCAGCCTTGAAGGCGATCCACGCGAAGGACGACCAAAAACTGCAACCACAGCAGAAATTATTGAGCAGGTATATAATATGGTTAGTGAAGATCCAAGTTTGACTAAGCGTGAAATTGCTAATGCCATAGGCATCTCAGACGAACGAGTACTCCATATTTTACATGAAGAATTACGTATGAAAAAACTGTTTGGAAAGTTAGTGCCGCACACATTAACAATTCAACAAAAACTGGATCGAAAACAAATTTCTCAGCGTAATTTGGAGCGTTTTAAGCCGAATAAAACCGACTTCTTGCGTCATTTTATAACTATGGATGAGACTTGGATCTACCACCATGATCCTAAATTGAAACAAGAACGTTTACAGTAGACTGAAGCTGGTTGTTCAGCTCCAAAGCAGGTGAAGTCACAACGATCAGCAAAGAAGGTTATGGCATCATTTTTTTGGGATGCAAAAGGAATTTAGTTGATTGATTATCTTCAGAAAGGTAAAACAATCAACTCTGAATATTATTGCAGCCTTTTGGATCAGCTGGATGAAAAAATTCGTGAGAAAAGACCTGGTTTAAAGGATAAAAAATCATTTTTCATCAGGAGAATGTACCTGCTCACAAAAGTGTTTTGACGATGGCTAAATTCAAAGAATTAAAGTACGAATTGCTTAAACATCCACCGTATTTACCAGATTTGGCTCCCAGTGACTACTACAATTCCTTCGTGGAAAGCATTTTTCGTCGAATGAAGAGGCCATAGCAGCCGTAGACGATTATTTTGCAGAGCTTCCGCAAAACCATTATAAGGATGGGTTATAATTATTGGAAGATCATTGGAACAAGTGTATTGAGCTTCTAGGAGATTATATTGAATAAAAAAATATATTTCGTAACAAAAACAGTATTCTTTCATTTCGAGCGCAGGAACTTTTCAACCAACCTGTACAATACTTATACAATACGTAAATACACAACAAAAATCTAATCAAAACAGATTTTCGTTGTGAATTTACGTTATGTGTATGTATTGTGTATGTTGAATGCATAAGAACGACCAAAATATCAACACAACATCTTTAATTCTTATTTAACTCATTGAATTTGCTATTCAGAGATACGTTTACGTTTAAGTCTGGCTAATCCAGGCTTAACATAAGTCCTTCTAGAAAGAAATGTGAGAGGAGGGATCCATTTTAAAATTAGAGTATACACCAACGGTTCTCTGGTAATTGCTGCATATAAGGCTGCTTCAGACTACCTGATCAGGCTTATGTCTTTCAGGTGGATATTCTGGCATACACCCAGAGAAAATATTGGTTGCAATTCGATCAAAACCATAAACATTTATTTGCAAGGATTTAATTTTATTTGGAATAACCTAAAATCCATTAATAAACCAAAAATATTGTATTGGGAAGCAACCATTTATTATGTAAATATATTAGAAATTTGGTACAATTTATCAAATGTATTAAAAAGTTTTCGATATTCAATAGTGGTAACTACAAGTTCAGTAATTCTGATCAAATATATCATTCAATTAGAGTTTCAGTAGAAGCAACCTAATTGTCGATTTTATTGGTAATATACGTCTCTAATGATTGGTATAGATAAACAAATTTTATTTTAATACTTGTTATTCTAACAAATTGTTTAAATTCAAAATTAGCCAGGAAAATTTATAAGTGCTTGTGGTGTAATGTAGCTCAGTACTCCGAAATTCCGAGTTCAAATCCCGGTAAAGGCAAACATTAAAAAAAATATATTTTTTTTTAATACAAGTAAAATATTCTAATGTTTACATAACAAATATATCAAAGAAAGTTAATTTAAATTGTAGTGCAGTACGTAAGAGTGTGAATTATGAATCTGGGTGCCTAGGTTCGATACCGGAAAAAATCTAAAAATAAATTTTTTCTTAAAATAAAATTTTGTGGAACGTAATAATATTACACCTGTGAAATATAAATATTAAATTGTACAACTGATAATTGGCTTTCAGAACTTAAAATATAATTTAATATGAAGACAGTAACCGCCAAAATTCGATTGGCAACAAAATCGGTGGCCGCAACTGATACTTTTTTTTGGGTGTAGTTTTGTATGTGGTCAGAGCCTTGGGAGTGGTGGTTGTCTTCGTCGAAATAAAAGCGGAGCTTATGTCCTTGAACCTGAACTCGTATATTACATTTTATATTCTCGTCGGTCAGTGTAACGAAATACTGTGCCTCATTACGTTGGTAGGAGTCTCCAATAACTGGAATCACATGGCCCGGCTAAGACCTGGGGTGTACTTAATTTCTCCAAAGTGCACGGCTAATTGCAATCGGAAGAATATTTACCAAATATTAAGTACCCGAGGAAACAAAAAAATTATCTGACGCAATAGTTAATCATGTCCAATTTGATATTCTTTAATATCTGCTGTAATGTCTAGCTGGGTATTTAGAAGGATCTAAATTTATGAAAGATAAAATTAGATCCATTAGGGATTAAATAAGTTCAGAAGTTATACGATGAAATTAGATCCAGCAATATATTTAGTGATTAAATAAGATCCAAAATTATCTAAAAAAATGACAGATTGATTTATATCAGAATAGCTCCAATAATATAATATATATTCCGAATCTAGTTTAAACGTAAAAACATATAAAACAATTTAAATTAAATAATACACTCAGAATATTATGTAGTTAACTGTTTGTAGTTTAATAAAAAAGTTTTCCGTTCCATTGAAAAATAAAGGAACATACATTTATTTTTCAAAGAAATATCTATATTAACTTCTTTATACATTTATTCGAAATAATTTACTATCATTTACCGATTTTTTTCAGTTTCATTTATTTTTTTCATTTGTTTGATATTTAATAAAAATTTACCCACAAAACGGAAACTTGTGGTTTATTTGTGTCCGTTACAGTTATTACAAATTTAAATTTTGTTTGTTGTCTGTTACAAAAAAAATATTCAAAAAATTTCAATTTGTTTTTTTATTTAAATTGGTTGTATATATACAAAATGTTTCAATACAATTTACAAGAACTTCATAAACACACATACATATACAAATACATTCACACAAAAAGTGTTTATAGCTTCATATGCATACATACATTTTGTATTGTACGAGTAATTAAAAAAAAACAAGAACGGAAATAATTTCAAATAAATGAAAAAAACATTTATTTTTTAAGGATTGGTGGGTAAAATTTTGACATTTATTTTAACTGATTATATCAGTTGTTTCTTACGGATGTTTCAGTTGATTAATCAACATTTAAAAATAAATAACAAATGGCATTTAATTTAAATGAAAATTAAGTTGACCGGTTTTTAAATGAAATATCATTTCTTTTAAATGATATTTACAGTTATTTTAACTTACAAACTTTTTTAAGTGTATTAAAATTCTAGCAAACAATGGCTTTGTACAGATTTCAACTCGGTCTGCCAGAGTTGTAGTGAGTTAAGCACTCAACTATATATAACAATACCTCAAATTTGTTTGCAAATATTGTACCATATATAATTATATATTACACCTTATCAAAAAATATTCTTATATTGGACCATATATTTAATCATATTGAAAATATTTTTTCATATTGGATATATAATTATTTATGGCATATATAATTATTTATGGTTCCATACATAATTTTGTATAGTGTTATATGTACCATATCTTATCATACGATATAAATCATATGTAATTGTATTAAGGTTAATGTATTATTAGACGTGGTTATACCTGACAAAATATAAGATAATTCGAAAAAATTAATATGTGATATATAATTATATATGGTAATGCATATTTCCATATATATTTGTATGTATTAATTTATTATTAGATAAGGCCACATATGATTATGATATCTAAATTTTTTTACTCGGGTAATTTATCTATGGTTCACTCAGAAAAAAAGTTAGTAGAAAAATTTGTAAACGGTTTTAATCCTACTTTACTACTTTGTAATGATTTTCAGTAAAAAAATTATTATTTAGCAAATCTTTTTACTATTTACATTTTTAAATTACAGAATTTTTACAGTATATTTATAAA
The DNA here is from genome assembly GCA_949748255.1 of Eustalomyia histrio. Taxonomy (NCBI): domain Eukaryota; kingdom Metazoa; phylum Arthropoda; class Insecta; order Diptera; family Anthomyiidae; genus Eustalomyia; species Eustalomyia histrio. Next base: position 60,366,339 of record OX456523.1, on the reverse strand, counting down.
TTTTTTTGCTAATTTCAGAAATCATTTTATAAATTTTTGAGAACCGATTTGCTAAAATTAACAAAAAAAATTTACTAGTTTAAAAAAAAGTGGATATTGAAGGAAATGTTATTTCTAATTAAAACTTACACCTACAAACCTTACACCTACACCTTAAAATGTTACATAGATTAAAACTAAAATATTTTTCAAAAAAGAAAATAAAACAAAATGATAAATTCGTTTGTTTTTACCATTTTTAAGCCTTTGATTTTTTTTTAATTTTGTCTAAAATATTTTTTGAAAGAAATAAATTAATTAAAATAAATTAAATTGAAATTTTGTACTAATAATAATAATATTTTGTTATTTTTTTTGCTGATTTTAGCAAACAGATTTTAAATTACACTTTAGAAAAGGTTTACTAAAATTTAGTAGCGGCTACTAGCTTTTCTACTAATTTCATTTTACTACTTGTCAGTAGACATGTGTTGCTAAGATTAGCAAAAAATACCGCTGGGCTCAAATTAGCAAAATTTTCCGTAATAACAGCAAAATTTTCAGTTGCCATTACAGACTTTTTTTTGGAGAGTGTTGGTAATCGAAACGATGCGGTTGTCGGTAAGGGTAACATTATTTTCTATTATTCCGGTAACGGAATTTTGGGGATAACGATATTTTAGTTACAGGGAAATCAGATTTATAGTTCACACTCTTCGTTACTGTACCACAACTAAATTTAAATGTTCTTAAATATATTTGCTATTTAAAAATTTTGAATGAATATTTTAAATTAACTAAAATTTTTTTAACTCGGAAATTCGGAGTACTAGGTTCTCTGTATAAGTTTTGATTTTTAATTTTAAATTTAAATAATTTGTTAGGAAAACAAATATAGTTTAGAATAAGTTTACCAATACCAATCATCCATAATTAATAAAATCCAGGGTAACTGTATTTAGAGTTACCACTTTCAAATATCGACAATTTCTAGTTTATTCACAAAAAAATGTTTCATTCTACTATATACAACTACTAAACTAATTTTATTTTTAAAATTGATTGGAAATACCAATAATTGGATAAACGCATTGTTTCTTGGTTCCTTTAACCTCTGCTTAATTCCCTATACAATAAATTTACTTTATATTCGGATTACAGATTATTCTAAATAATATACCTCTTTGCAAATAAATGGATGTATAATTTATTTAACAAAGTGTAGAAAAACTTAACTAATTTGTTATTTTAGTTTTACATATAACAAAAAGAAGTTTTAAACTTGTTTAGTTTTACAATCATTTTAGTATAAGATGTCATTCCATATATGGCAGCAAATAAGAGAAATGCCAGTAAAAATATAAAAGTTTCTTCTAAAAATCTTTAAAGTTTCAAAAGCACTCATATATGATTTCTTTGTTTAAGTTTTTTTTTTTAGCTTTGCTCTTTTTTACGCAAAACATTTAAAGTCAAGATTATAAGATTAAGTATAAACTTTAAAACTTTACTTTTTGGTAAACTTTTGTTTGGCTTAAAAATTTAATAGATATTTCTCAATTTATATTTTTCCTTTTTTTTTGTCTGTGTGCAAATAAATTTGTTCTAAAACTTTGTTATTTATTTTTATTTGTATTTATTTTTGTTCAATCATTGAACTCAATAATGTTATGGTTTTATTTTTATATTTTTTTTTTTGTTTTGGGTCAACAATTACTAAAAACAGAAATTGCTTTTTTTTTTGATTGTTTTTGTTTCTCAAAATTTAATTTACTTCAAGCTCTTGCAATGGAAGGAAGTCATTGCATTCATTTATTAGTGCCGGAACAATTGGTGCTGAAAAATATTAGTTTTCCATTCAATCAATATTTAAACTACACTTTAAATATTTTGTTTTATGATGAGTTTTTGAATAAAGCCATTGAAAGAAATTTTATTATATATTTAAGTGAATTTAAAAAAAATTCTGAATTTTTACCAACAACACTTTAAATTTAAAATTTTTCTGATTTTATCCCAAATAATGGAAATATAAGCTGTTCAGGTTTGTAAGTAGTTTAAACAAAACCAGTTTGTTAAATTTTTTGAAGTGGAGATATTCATTAATTACCATATTTTTTGTTGAAGAAACGTTTTTATTATAAACTAAAGTAGTGAATAAGGCCATCCACTCCATTGAAATACTATAGATATTTTTATTTCTAAAAAAACTTTAAAAACTAACGATTTTTTAAACTATGTACTATATTGTTTTTTAGATTGCTTTTCAAACATTTTTATTTCATTTATTCATTTGGCATGTATATCTCCACGGCCATAAATTATAATGGCCAAGTGAAAAAATTGTTTATAAACAAACAACCAAACAAACAAACAAACAGGCAAAGTAAAATAAAACATAAATGTTTATTCAAAAATAAACAAATATTTTTTTTAATTAAATCTTAGTTGCCTTGACCTGTTAGATTTGCACTCATAGAATAAAGTCGGTAAACGGAAGCAAAAATGTTTGTTTCGACATTAATTGAAATAGAAGCGAGCAATCAAAGAATCGGTTTATCTATTTACAGAAATGGTAATTGAATCACTAGTTTTCCTTAAATAATTGAAATCTTCTATACTGTTGACATTAACAAATAATTTGCTTACGGCAATCAAAAAGGAAATTCTGTTGTCACAACGAATCTGTTTTCTCTGTTCTGGCTGACATCTATACAGTTGCTGAGAATGCCTCATACACTTATGTGTCTGTCTCTATATAACTATCATATTTGTTATTTTAATTAAACTTTGTGTTCTTCTTTTCTGTCATTGTTGTTTTATTGTGTTTACCATTGAATGTGGTTGTGTGTGTGTTTGTTGTTTTAAATGATTAGATCCAATAGAAATAAAATGTCATGTTTTGTTTCCAAATCACTACAAGCTATGTACAAACACTTTAAGAAATATTGATATGAAATTAAAGGTTAACGTAGTATTTGCAATTCGCATTGGTAAACTATATCTCATCAGCTTAACCTTATTCATAACTAGAGTTTCGGAAATTTATTTCATTAATTCAATTTTTGAACTCTGAATTGAAATTTAACGAATTTAATTGAAAATGACCAATCCAAGAATGGAATTAATTTCTATTTGGTCGCGTTTGATTTGTTGTGCAAAGAATTAAATCAATTAAAACAGCTGAATTTATCAAATCAAATGATTTAAATAATTTTTGTTATAAATATAACGAAAAATAAAAAAAATTGATTTTAAATCACTGAACGGTAAAAAAAAACTATGTGAAATTAGAAAACGTTAAAAAATTAATTTTAAATCACTGAACGGAAATATATTTTTTAAATCACTGAAAGGTTAAGGGTGCGGTTGATAAGTTGAAAGAATTCTTTTTTTACCGTTCGATTTATAAAAAATGAACGCGTTCGTAGTAATTAAAATCATTTGATTCTAAAAAAGGAACTGTTACAATTGATTTAAATCTTAAATCAATATTGTATTTGAATGAATTCAATTGATTTAAACAAAAACAGATTTCGTTCACATTAGTTAAAAATCGAGTTTATTAAAAAAATAATTAATTTTTTTTTAAAGCTATGTTCATACCTATAAGCTTAAATTAAAAAAAACCCCACAAATTGAACACATTGGTAAAATTTAAAAAAGTTTAAAAAATAGCTATAGCTAGAAAAATTACTCAAAATGAAAACAAAAAAAAAAAAAAATTGGAGCGCTGTGGTAGGCTAGTTGGTAGCGTATCAGTGCGGCTGTTGTGGGTTCAATTCCCACCAGAGTCTCTGGTCTGCTTTCGCTACAACGAGCCGATAGCCTTTGTTGCTAGTGCTCGGTAGGACATATTTTGTAATTATATGAAATATAAAAAAATAAAAATTAAAATAAAAAAAATCTCTAAAATAAAATGATGTTTTAAAAAAATCGATAAAATAAAAAAAAAACACTTAAATTGAAAAGATCTACAAAAATTAAAACATCCCAAATATAAAAAAACGCCAAAATTATAAAATCGTAAAATTGGACAAAGCGTAAAAAGATAAAAAACAGTAAAAACTAAAAAAATTGCCAAAAATTATAAAAATTGCTAAAATTAAAAAAAAAAAAATTAAAAGAAATTTCTAAAATTCGTAAAAATCACAAAAATGTGAAAAAACTAAAAATTGAAAACAAAATTGACGATTTAAAATAAAAATAATAAAAATTGTCAGTTTAATAAATAGCTAAAATTAAAACAAAACAAAATTTTAAAATTTGCTAAAACTTAAATTAATCGCCGAATTATAAAAAACGTCAAAAAATTTAAAATCTAAAAAAAAAATTTGCCTAAATTGTAAAAATCGACATAATTAAAAAAAGTTTCTTAAATTAAAAAATTACCAAAATTTAAAAAAAAAATTGTTAAAAATTAAAAAAAGCAGAATTTAAAAAAAATATATCGATTAATAAAAGCGCTAGGGAAATTTTGACTTTAAGGAAATTAAGCTTGCGTTTTTCTCGAAAACTATATTTAATTTAACAAATTTTTCCAATATCAGCGCTTTTTAAATTTTGGCGATTTTTTTTTCTAGTTTTGCTGTTTTTCCTATTATGTTTATATTTTTGATTTAGCAATTTTTTTAAATTTTTTTTTTAATTTGAACGACTTTTTATCTATTTATGCTCTTGTACGTTTTTGTTTTTTTTTTCTCTTGTTAGTCCGTGACTTTCCGAACTTCCTTCCTATTTATATAAAATGCAGGACATATTTCAGGACTACCAACAAGTACCAACAGCATAATTTTTCGAGGTTCATAAAATAGGCATTTGTTTGATCAATAATTTCATCGTTGGAGCTAAATCTCTTTCCACCGAGCCATTTATTTAGGTTTGGAAATAGGAAATTGTCACTAGGAGCTAAATCCGGGAAATAAGGCGAATGAGGGAGAAATTCTTAGTCTACTTTATGGATTTTTGCCATGGAAACTAAGCTGTCACACGATTCCGTTGGTGGTCGATTGTGAGCAAACGCGGCAGCCATCTTGCGGAAAGCTTTCTCATACCCAAGTGAAGTGAAATTTATCAAGCTTTTCCTTGGTTTAATTGACGGTTTTTTCCGCAAAAAATAATGTTTAATGAGCACTCGAAATTCACTTTTATCCATTTTTAAAAAATCCACGACGTTGTATGTTTTGAACAGCTGTTAAACGCTAAGTAAATTACGGAACTTGCTCAAAATTTGACAGTAGTCTATTAACAGGTGGTACTTGATGGGAGCAGTGTTGCATTCATATAACTATGAGGGAAGTTCGAAAGGTCACGGACTTATTGATGCCCTCGTATTTGAAATAAAACGTTCAACTTGCTGTAAAATAATAACATTATTGTAAATTTTCCATTTTTTTTACGAAATTTTTACAAAACTCTGTTTGTAATATTGAACATCATTCATAGAATATTTTTGTAAATGCAAAAAAAAAAAAATATTTTTTAAAAAGGCACCAACAATGGAATTTGAAAATACAAAATCTTTTTGTTATTTTTTTATAACATAAATTTTTATTTTCAAGAATTTTTATATGAAAAATAACAATTTACAAACATTTCAAACACAAATTTTTTAGAAATTGAATTTGAATTTTAACAAATATTTTTAATTACTTTAAATTTTGTGATACTTTTTTCAGTGTATAAAAATCTATTTGTCGATTAAATTCCAAAATTGTAAATTAAATGAATCAGAAATCGTATAAATTCCTAATGAATACATATTGATAAATATGGAATAATATAAATTGTTTAAATTCTTTACTAGTGAATTATATTCAATAAATTCCAAATAATAAATTCTCTGCGACTGTTTAAAAGGGAATTCTTGCAAAAAAATTAATATTAAATCGAATTCGATTCTTAGGGAATTCATTCAAAATATAAATCGTTCCTCGATGTTGGTATATCACATAAATTGAAATATATTTAACGGAATATATAATTGTATTCCTTAAAGGGATAGTGCTCAATTTCTCCCAGCGTTTTGAAGGCCAAAAAGCTAGAAAACTTTTAAGGCTATTTTTGTTTTCTTGTTTTTGTTATAAAATTCCCGACTGAGTCCTGAGGGAGTCGCTTATAAGACCTAAATTATGGACAGACTTTTGTGCTCTTTGATATTTATAATAAAAAATGTAAATCTTGTACTAGTGTCTCTATATATGGAATGCGATGTAAAGTCGTGGCTGCTGATATTGGTATTATATATATGTTTAGATTTATTTTCTAACTGTTTCTATGAATTTTGTTTAGGTCATAATGGAAATTTCAATTAAAGATGCATTTTTTTTGCGGTGTACTCATGTTTACATATTCAAGCCTTCGTATGTCAGTACATGTCTATGTATTGTAAATAATCACAATCTTTACCTTACCAAAGAGAATATACAAATTTGTCACAATTTAACAATACAACAATGGTATTTTGTCAATTCAAAATCAATTTGTACTTTGTGACTTTATACATACATATAAGTGGATTCATACATACACAATCAATCTGATTAAGAAAATTGTAACATCAATGAAAATTGATATTGTGTACAGGGACATACAATACCATTTATTACTTTACATAAATAATTAAGATGATTTAAAAAATTAAGTTTTTGATTTTTATCTAACAAGAGCTGAAAAATCGTATACAAATATGTATGAATCAAAATAAATACTTCAACTAGGCGTATGAGTTATATTATCACATGGAAAATATTACTCATACGTCTTAGTGTAATAATTGAAATGTAACATGTAGTTTATGTTTGTTAATATATTTTTAATATTGTTTTCAAAACATAATTACATATTAATGTACAATTGTTTGTATTGTATGTTATATCCCCCCCTTCATTATGGTGCAATTAATTTTATTCGAAATAATTTAATGAAATGAAATTAATATCGTAAACAATTAAATAATTGCCTACCACAATTATATGTGTATTTTAAAACAATTTAATCAAAATATTTGTTTTTAACATGCTACCACAAATTAATTTTAAATTATGTTTTTAAATATAGTTTACTAAAAGTTGCTTTAATTTTTAGTATGTAAAAATTGCGTTAAACATAAATACACCTGGGTTTTAAGGGACTTAAAAAAATTCACATTTCAATGAAGAAATCTAAAATTTTCAAAGAATTCTATTTAAAAAACTTTAATTGCTACAGAATTTAATCTATTGCGATAAAGCATTAGCTTGGGTTAAACATTAAATTTCGTTTTTCTTATTTTAGTGCTCATATATAGCAGCCTAAATAACTGAAACAGTTTTTAAAATTCTGTAGAAAAAAACAAATTCACATTACCAGATTGTTTTGTTTCTAACAAAACAAAACAAAAATAAAATATGTTGTTTTATATGAACATCAACTAAATAAACTTAACTTACCTTGACCACTTAATTTGTCTATATGCCAGTCACGTAATTAGTCTCTGTCAAAGCTATGATGCCATTACCATTACCATCATCGCTGCCGTCGTCATCATTGTCTATATCTTCATCAAAAATAACACAACCAGTCGTAGATCCAAAGGAGGGGTAAGTGGAAGTATCTCCTTCCTTTTTTCCCAAAAAACCAAAAAATTAAAACAGAACAAAAAAGGAAAGACAAATTTTACAAGAAAATATTGAAAAATATTAGTAAAGTTAGATTTAAGTTAGATTGAAGTTAGTTTTGTCAACACTGTCATTAAATTTTAAACAAACAAAAAAAAAAAAAAAATGCAATTTTTGTTAATGTCCTCCTTATACACAAAAGCTGTATCCACTCCTGCCTATAATATTACCATCAGTGTTGTTTGCTTTGACTACTATACATTTTAATTAAATAAAACTAAATTAACTGAAGTACTCAATTAAAGAAAATTACATGAGCTTTGAATTAAAGCATTTTATAAAGATGTATTTATATTATTGTATTTTTTGGTTTAGTGGTTTCTGGTTTAAAATGCCGATTGTTTTGTAGACTGTTGTTTTTGGAAACGGGTTTTGTATTTGGAAAAATTACAATTAAAATGAAACTTATGCAACGGCAACGAAGAAGTGGAATTATTACTCTATGTGGACGAGTTGAAGTTGTCAGAATTATTGGGAGTGGATGAGTGGAGAGTTAGCAAAGCCATGATTCAAAAGCAAGGAAACTGGTTGCCATACGAGTTGAAGCCGCGCGACGTCCACTTCAGAATAGCTTCTCGAACGCCAATTAAAGAAAGGGTTTTTTCCAATGGCAATGAAAAGTGGATCATTTACGAAAAACCGAAAACAGATGGTATACGAAAAAAGGCACGAAAAAGTGATTTTGCAGCTCGCTGAAATGGAAAGTCCTACCCCACACGCCGTATTCTCCAGGCATCACTCCTTCCGACTACTACTTATTCCAGTCCATGACATATGGCCTGTACCAGAAGAAGTTCACTTCATATGAACAATTCAAAAATGAGTGGATGATTGGATTGCCTCAAAAGACGAGTCGGTCTTTGGATATTAGGAAAATTTGCCAGAATAATATTTTATACTTTGAATAATATATTCATAACCATTTTTGTACAATAAACCCCTAAGTATTAATTCAATGTCCCAATAGTTTTTTCGGGTTTAAGTTCCATGAAATAAAAACTTCTTTTTGGTTTTGAAAGTGTAACACTTGGAATATTACACTCACCAAAAAAAGTCTGTAATGACAACTGAGAATTTTGCTGTTATTACGGGAAATTTTGCTTATTTGAGCCTAGCGGTATTTTTTGCTAATCTTAGCAACGATGAAATTTGTAGAAAAAATTAGCTGCCGCTACTAAATTTTAGTAAACTTTATGTAAAGTAGAATTTAAAATCTGTTTACTAAAATTAGCAAAAACATTTACTAAATATTGTTAATATAAGTACAAAATTATCATTTTGCTTTAATTTGCTAATTTCTATTTTGAAAAATATTTTAGTCAATTTATTTTACTTTTAAGGTCAAATTTTTAGAACTAAAAAACTTTTTAGTGCTTAATCCACTTAATCCTATTTTTAGACATGAGTCGATCCATTTTTTTCAATCTATGTAACATTTTAAGGCAATTTAAGTTTGTTAGTGTAAGTTTTAATTAAAAATAACATTTCCTTCAATATCCACTTTTTAATAATAAGTATATTTTTTTTTGCTAAATTTAGCAAATCGGTTTTCAAAAATTTATAAAATTATTTCTGAAATTAGCAAAAAAAAAAAAAAAAAAATTGTAAATATTTTCTAAAAACTCTGTAATTTGTAAAATGTAAATAGCAAAAACATTTGCTAAATAATATTTTTTTTTCTAAAAATCAGTACAATAATAGTAAAGTGGGATTGTAAACCGTTTACAAATTTTTCTATTAATTCAAAACATTTTTAGTTCAGTTGAAAATAGAGGTACATACATTTATTTGTCAAAAAAAAATATTTATTTTAACTTTTTTATACATTTGTTCAAAGTGATTTACTGTCATTTACCAAATTTTTTTTTGTTTTATTTATTTTTTAATTTCTTTGAAATTTAATTAGAATTTACCCACAAAACGAAAATTTTTGGTTTATTTGTTGCCGTAACAGTTATTCAATACACCTTGGCTGCTTCCTTAGCTTTTGCGACTCTTAGAAGAGGAACACCTTAAGGTGGAGTGATCTCACTGCATCAGACTGTCGCAGTTTTGTGCTCCGAGCATGCTATATATCTTGCCATTGTAGTTTTATTCGTCCAGGAAAATGTTTGGTTCAATATGGGGTTTAAGTCCATAACTAGTATTGTGGAGGTATGCCCAATGTGGTTGAAGCTCGGGTAAACATGGGTATCTTCATTTATAGCCAGTCTCTGAACTACATTACAGTACATTATATCTTCTGCCCTCGTCGGTAAGTGTAAGGCAAAGTTGCCTGTCATCACTGGGATTAAAATGTCTCCACAGGTACTAAAATGTCTTCACAGACTTAAATGTGTCCACAGTGATGTCAGTCGATAAACCACTGGAACCCATTAAGGGCAAGGGTCAGACTACGATCTCGGGCATACTAAATCTATTCTGAATATGAGTAGGAAAATGTTTCGCAACTAACGATCTTCCCAACTGGCAGACACGCCAAAAGACTTGGTGCGGGATGTATAATGCTGTAGCTGTAGCATTCGTATGAGGATTACACGATGGATCATATTCTCTGTGATTGCCCGTCACAGCAGTACATCGAATACAGGACTTTTGTCGATTATATACTAGAAGACTTGTTGGTGATATCGGATATAGGATTGGGTTATCATTTTCTTTTGGATTGGATATACTTCCCATGTAATCGATTTTTAATAAATACACCCAAACAAAAATATAAATTTATACAACTTATATATGTGAACCATTGATCGGACTGAAACTTCAATAAGTCGAGAGGCCTATTTAAATTTAAAACCCAAACTTTTTTGAAATTTTAAGCAGACTATTGTAGTTCGTACACAAGGCGGTATATCGAATATATATGAATGACGAACCATTCTAAGTTAGGCCAATAACTTTTTACAATTTTTGCAAATAGGAAAATGGCATAGCATAGTCGAATAGAGCATAAAAAAGTATTAAGATCGATTATATATATATATTTTTTTTGCGAAATTGCAAAAAAGTTTCCTCACCAAACACAATTACTTTTTTTTTATCAGAACTGCTTTAAAAACGAAGTTTTGTACACGTTTTTTTATAATATAAAATATATTCCAAAACTCATTTAATGGAGCTAAGGGAAGTACACCAACCACCCCAAAAATAAGTTATTTGGAAACTCGCATGGTGAAATAATAATAAGATCGTATATCCATTGTGTAAATCATCATATATTTAAGCTTAAAATTTATTTTATATTATAATTGAAAAAATTTAAAAAAAGTATGAAATTTTTCAAGAAATCGTGTTTTTAAAAATCTGTTACAAAAAAAAATTAAAAAATTTAAATTTTTGTTTTTAATTTAAATTGTTTTTTTTATATAAAATATTACTTCAATTCCAATTAAAAGAACTTCATTAACACACACACACACATCCTCATACATGGTCATTCACACAAAATGTGTCTATAGACTGTGTGAGGAAACAAACAAAAGCCGAATTTCAATTAAATGACTAATCATTTATTTTTAACGAATTTGTAGGTAAAATTTTAACATTTATTTGTAACTGATATATCATTTGTCTTTTACTGATGTGTCAGTTTTTTTAGCAACGTTTAAAAATAAATAACAAAAACTATTTGATTTAAATTAAAAGTAAGTAGACCGGGTTTTAAATGAAATACTATTTCTTATTAATGGTATTTTCTATTATTTAAATGAAAGAAATCGATTTTTCGTTCGTTTTACCTTTTCCTAAGAAGCTTTAAACTCTTGTTTTACAACTCTTAAACCTTGTTTAGTCTTTTGGGAATCAATACTTATTAAAACTTTTTTTTTTAAAACACAATGTGGTCATTAGAAACCTAAACTACAAATCTAGAAGAAAAAACTGCGTTAGAACATTTCCTAATAAAGCTTACGAAAGTGAAATTACGAAACGAAGCCGAAAACCAATTCCGAAAAAAGGATGTAACATGCCTAAATAATTCAATTTTCTTCTTAAAATACTCCAATATTTTAGTATACCATTAATATTAAAACTATCAGCAAGAGAATGAGGAGCACTAGAGAGTTAGTATATAATTTGAACATCATGACGTATGATTAATAAATATTTAAGTTTATTTTAAACATTGCTTATACACACCCCGTCAACACTAACTAGAAATTTAAAATTTAAACGTAAATATATAAATTTGTTTAAAATTTACTTTATTCTTAAAAATAGCAATTTTAACATAAAGGAGTAAAAGGAAATATCGGTTTACCAATATTTTGTTTTACCACTTTTCTTTCAGTGCATATTACAAATAGCATGGTAGTATTTATGCTAGAATACATTTTGAAATTATTTAAATAAAAAATAAAAATACTCGCATATTTATGTATATAAAAACCACAATTTGAGAGTTCTATAAAATAACTGCAAATGAAAATATACAAAAACTATGTATTGTAGTAAAAATGTAAAACGAAAGTAATGAAAAATAAAAAAAACACGCAAATGTAAGGAAACATGTACGAGGGTCATCCCGTATATTTTTGAAAAATGGCATTTTCGTTGGATGATAATTTAGTTTTACTTGAGCTTGGAGGAGTGCTTTCCACTACTTTATTTAGCCTTTGGTTATAGTGCTTAAGAAATACCTTAAGAAATGTTTATTACTGATTTTTAGAACTCATGCTTAATCGATCTTCTAACCACAATGAAATTTATGAAGGTGTTCATATACAGCTGTTATTGCAATAATATGCAATCAATAATTGAGATAGACTGTCATGTGACATGTTATGAAATACAGGCATCTCAAGGATGACTGCGTTCAAAATTTTTACATCAGCGACCGGATATTAATTAAGGCTCGAAGACAAATGGAATGATGGTAGTTTTAAATCAGTTAACAATATAGACAAAAACTTCAGAGTGATAAAAATAAAAAAATGTAAGTTTAGAAAACATTGTCGAGGTGAAAATAAAAATTGTGGCGAAACAGGTTTTTGGTCTTAAAAGCAATATTTGTAGTGAACAATTTTTTTAAGTGAAAACAAATTTTGTGGTGAAAAAATAAATTTTGAGGTGAATATAAAATATAATTCACCTCTAAGCGCCTGGTAAAAAAATATGACAAATTCCTTTAAACTAAAAAACGCAAATTTATAAAAAAAAAAATCTGTCACTTTTTTGCGTTGTGATCGCCATTTCAACGGATCGGCGTAAAATTACATAATTGTTATATACACTCACCAAAAAAAGTCTGAAATGGCAACTGAAAATTTTGCTGTTATTACGGAAAATTGCGCTAATTTGACCCCAGCGGTATTTTTTGCAACACATGTCTGCTGACGTGTAGTACATTAAAATTAGTAGAAACATTAGTAGCTGCTACTAAATTTTAGTAAACTTTTTGTAAAGCGGAATTTAAAACCGGTTTTCTAAAATCAGCAAAAAAGTTTACTATATATTGTCAGTATAAGTACAAAATTTTAAATTTATTTTTTTTTTATTGAGCATCAAATTTTTTTTATTTTATTTTTTTTTAAAAAAAAAAAATTTTATACAAAATTAAAAACAAAATCAATGGCTTAAAAATCTTTAAAATAGTTTAAACATAAACGAATTAATCATTTTGTTTTTATTTGGTAAAAATTTTAATTGCCAAATTTAAATTGTTTTTAGGGTTGATTTGTAGAACTAAAAAACCTTTTTAGTGCTATTTTAAGTGGATGTCCTATTTTCAGACATGAGTAGGTGTTTTCACTTTCGATCCCCTTTTTTAATCTATGTAAGATTTTAAGGCATTTTAAGTTTCTAGGTGTAAGTTTTAATTAGAAATAACATTTTCTTCAAAATCCACTTTTTTAAAATTAGTAATTTTTTTTTGGCTAATTTTGGCAAATCGGTTTTCAAAAATTTGTAAAATGATTTCTGAAATTAGCAACAAAAATTTGTAAATATTCTGTAAAAACTCTGTAATTTGTAAAATGTAAATAGCAAAAAGATTTGCTAACAAATAATTTCTTTACTAAAAACCAGTACAAAAATAGTAAAGTGGGATTGAAAATCGTTTACAAATTTTTCTACTAACGTTTTTTTCTGAGTGTATAATTGCTTTATAGGGTCCTATACATATATTTCAGACCTATAAACAGATATGTAAAAAATTTTGAGGATGACCCTCGTATTACAATTATAAATCAAAATTTAACAATATTGTTTTATAAGATTCAGTTTTATTTTACATTCCTTCTTTCATATAAATGTCTTAACAAGATGCTTATTAATGTCATTTAGTTAAATGTTATGTTTGTTGTATTTTGTACAAGTTGGCATATGTTTTTATTTTTATTTCTGATTTTATTTCTTGTCATGAAATAAAAAAGACTGCATTGCAGCGTTTTATTTTTAAATGCATGAAATAAAGTAGATATCTAATTTAATGGTACATTAACTTTTAGCTTATTAAGAAGTAAAATCAAAAAAAAACATTTTAAAGTTAAATTATTTCAACTTTAACCTAAATGCAAAAAAATACATATCTAGTGAACTTATATTTATATAGTTTAAGCTAATTAAAAATTTATCAACTACATATTTTAAAAATTTGTTAATTAAAACTTCTGTTTTAAATTAGTTAAAAAATACTTTAGAAACCAAGCAAACTCTTCCTCCTCTTGCTGTACATCGTTTTGAATTAATTTTGGCATGCTGAGGAAAACTAAATTTGAGTGTATGATTCTTACTGATAATATTATGATCACTGAGGAAGATTTTATCATCATTTGGGATCATATTAGGTTAAGTTAGGTAAGGTTAGGTTGAGGTGACTGGTCAAAAACTTTGCATAGACCAATTGTGTCCCTAGTATTGCCAGATAAGAAACGACAACCGCCATGCTAGGTCAAACCAATGTGATGGTACCCATGGCAACCCACACTCTCTTAGAAAAAACCTAGAGTCTTGGAGTTCCGTTTGTAGAGATTTCTTTCAGATAGCAGAATAAATAAAACTCCAAGCAACTTGCCCTGAAGCGCTACAGAGCCGGACAGTGGCACACAATATGCTCCACCATCTCCAGTTACCTCCAAAAAAAAACTACAATTATTCGCTCCCTTGGAAAAAACGATAGTGGAGCAGTAACCCGTGGAGGATATCAGAAGATCCTTCCTAAATCGCTACAGCCTTGCCCATTATTGTAGAATCTACGTCCCGTTTCAAAAACCGAAGTAGCACACGAATGACCATTGACCTTTCGCTAGGTAACAGGACTACGGGTGTCACTAGTTCGCCCGCAATTTCTTTACCCTAAGTACCCCGGTGCCCTCGATCCCAATATATGTGTACTCTGCTGTTCTCACAAACTATACTTTGTACTCTTGGACAATCGATGAGTACGTGAGATTGGTGGAGATCACCCTAATAGCCGCTTGACTACCAATATATAAATCAACGTAAGAACCAATCGTCTCAGGGGCTAAAGCAAGGTCTGAAAAATGTTGCAGTAATCGGGAAGTGTATACGACTCCTCGCTTCCCAGCCCTCCAGAAAACTGCAGCGCCGACTCCCCCTCCACGCCAAAAAAAAACCCATCTGTGAAGAAATTAAAAGTTCTTTGGTCAGAGCGAATACCTGACAGCAAGCTAAACCTAGGAAAAATGTAGTCACTGCTACAATTTACATTCCAAATGACCCCTCCATAGTCCCCAAGTTAATAGCAGACTTCAACGTGACCCCTTCTGCCACCAGATTAATCGGTTGCTGATGGGGACCATATTAGGATCATATTGTTATCATTAAGATCATACATTAACTATGATCATTACAAATTTCAATAATAACATGAGTAAAATTTCAGCAAAAAAAAGTAAAAGAAGAAGATAAAAATAAGTAGTAATTTTGATTCCGGTGTTGTGAAAATTTGGATCGGAATCAATGATTTTTACAGGGGGTCATAGGAAGGAAGTTTTCTATTATGATCCGTTTCCATTGCATGGTTTAGCAAAAAGTATATAATTTACTATAGAGTATTTTTCCCGCTCTAACAGAAATTCAACATGGTACAGAGTTCAGCGGCAACATTTTTAAATGAGAGGGCAACATTTTCAAAGTTGCTAAAGTGTTGAAAAACATTAAATTTGGTGTATGCAGTGCTGCCACATAAACAGTGGAATTGTTTATCCCAGTTTTTGGGATTCTTAACTGTTTACCAGTTTTTTTTTAATTTTTGCATTTTATATACGTTTTTAGTTATATGTTGCAACAATTAAAAGCATGTTTATTCTCTTTATTATATATTTTTACCATAGAAATGGGAAATAATGGATATGAATAGACATAGTTGGTCAATGTGTGTCATGCCACAATGTTATGTTTGAATTCTAACTATTTTTTAACACAATTGCAAATTTTTGTTGTATTTTTTTACTTTATTAGACATGTCTAATTTTAGTAAAAATAAATAGTATATTGAACAAATATTATATTTTTATATGAAAAATCTAAAAAAATACATGAATAAAATAAAAAAAACATTTTTTTTATGAAATAATCTGAAAAATCTCTAGCATCCCAAAAAAACGGCAAAAAAATAGTTAAAATTGGTTATATGGCAGCAACGCTAAACACTACTAAATGTTGCCGACCAAAATTTACCTTTGTTGCCGCCAAACTATGTTCGTGTTCTAAGAGAGTACTAAAAAGTTCGTGAGAGAGAAACATACTCTATAGAAAATTATATACTTTTTGGGTTTAGTGATAAATTAGACCTTTTGATGATCGCAAATAAATTTTGCATTTTTGATAATAATCGGTTATTAGCCACATTTTCACAATGTTCTACCTAGGAATTTAAAGGACACATTTATTGCTGTTGTTTAAGTTTGACTGTTGGTTAAATGATAACACAACATTCAGTAATAATTTTTTTACTTTTCGTTTTGATATCTATAATTTTAAGAATTTAAAAGTTGGTAAATTGTAAATAAAAATTGATGCAAGTCACACAAACCTGATAACTTGCTTAAAATAAGATATCGGTCATATAAAAGAGTTAATTTCATTACAAATCATATTCTTTCAAGATGTGAAAAAGAACTGCTTTAGAAGATGAAAATCAGAACTAAATGATACTTTGGAATCAATGAAAAATTGATTCTTTTAGAATCACTTCCATTTATTTTTGCTGGGCTGATGATCCTTTCTCAAGATTTTTCAGGTTTTGTGTTTTCAACATAAACAAAATACTTTTCAGTTTCGGTTAAATTTTCTGAAAGTAGGCTTTAAATTCTGTGTAAATTTGGATATTTTAATGCAATAAATGTTTATAACTATAAAAATTAATTAAAAATTAAATATCAATATTTAAAATATTTTTGAATATTTGTGAAATTTAATCGAATAAAATTGGTACTTCTTTCGGCAGAAAACTAAAAAAGTGAGTTTTCATATTAAAAGTATATATTTTATAAATAAAAATTTCCAGGAAATTATCGCTTTACTAATAATGTAAGTTATTCATTATACTTATTAAAAGTAGGCGTTTCAATTTTAAATTTCTTCAAACATTTATTTTACAAAAGTAATTAAAAATACAATTATTTAATTACACTCGAGACTTAAACTTATTAGCATGCAAGCAAAGAAATTAATTTCACATACACTCTATATAATTTGTTGTGCATATTATGATTATAATAACACCAACAACACATAGTAAATCGAGCACACAGTGTGATGTGTAGAACAAATTAACTGGACAAAATTATTTTAAAACATATTTCAATTCCTATCACAGAAAAAAGTATCACAAAATTTAAAGTAATTAAAAATATTTGTTAAAATTTAAACTCGATTTCTAACAATTTTTTGTTAGAAATATTTGTAAATTGTCACATTTCATATAAAAATTCTTTGAAAATAAAAATTTAAGTAACAAAAAAATAACAAAAAGTTTTTTGTATTTACAAATTCCATTGTTGGTGCCTTTTTAAAAAATATTTTTTTTGTATTTACAAAAATGTTCTATGGACGATGTTCAATATTACAAACAGAATTTTGTAATTTTATTCTGTGTATGGGCATAAGTGTCATGAGTATAAATATGTGTGCTCTTTTACCAAAATAAATATAACGCATTCTACATTCATTATTAAAAACAAAATTTAGAAAAACTGGTTGAGAACAAAGTTTTTGTGGTAAAAAAAAAATAAATAAATTGAGATGAAAAAACAATTCTTAAGGTAAGAAAAAATTTGATGTGAATATAAAATATATTCACCTCTAGGCAACCGATTCCAAATTATGACAAATAGTTTTATTCACAAGACTCTAATAACGTGCTAAATTACTTAAATTTGTATAGAAAACTTAGAGGTACGAGGATCATCCCGAATATTTTTGCAAGCCCATAAAATTAAAACAATTTTTAACATATATTTTAGCTTATAATTTTTCAAAATATATGTTCTTACGATCTATACGATTTGGCTTTCTTAAAACCCAGTTTCTCTACTCTGAACTTGGTATCTCAGAAACGTATATTTTGCACTGATTGATTCCTTCTTCGAGGGTTTTAAGTCACATTCCGCGCAATTTATTTTTGATTTGTTCTTGATTCCAGTAATCAATTTTTACTCAGCCTTGTGAGCACTTTATATGGAAATGTTTTTGGATTCATGTGGAATCCAACGGACACATAACATTTTTACATCTAAATTTTAATGTAAGATTTCTTCTTATGCAAATCAGTTTTCACTTTAAACAAGTTATAGAGAAAGAAAACCAGATGATGGTTTATGCCCAACTCTGTATCTGATAAATTTTATTAATAAATTGTAGAAAATAAAATTGAAAAAATAGTTAAAAACTAGGATAGGAAAAGTATTTTCAGCTACAAAATCATTTTAGGTATCCATTCTCTTTTAGGGTTAATGATTGATGATGATCTATTTAAATAAAGTGTTGAAAAAAATTAGAAAACCCGAAGCAACACACAACTAGACTTAAATCAACGAAATTTGAAAGTTCTATAATTATGCTATATTTTATAATCGAATTATGGTGCCATTTTTACTTTCAAACACCTTTTTTACATATTTGTTTATAAAATTTTACATATAAATTGCTGGTAAACTGAGTAAAATTTGGATTTTAAGATATAAAAAAAAATTAATAAAGTAGTAAAAATACACGTTTTTCCCCAAAATCTTGTATGAGAGCATGTCTAAACATTTAAATATTCCAAATTATTTCTACATGATGGCAATATATTCTCATTTGATGCCCATATTGCCTATATTTTTGCTATAGGGTGACATATAACAAAACATAGTGATTCATGAAAATTTGTCTTAAATACAAATATCTCTACTATAACTGAATAAAGAATATTATAAAGGGTGTCCCAAGAAAAACGCAATTTTTAAATCTGGCAACATTCGAAGTGTCATTGTTTGGCATTTGAACAATTGTTATTGTTTGCTAGTAGAAGGTACGAGGTTAGTAAAAATGGAGTGCTACACGAATGAACAACGCATTCTCATTGTGAAATTGTTTTACTAAAATGGTGAAAGTTTTGCGGCTACAGTTCGCAAATTGCGATCAATTTGGGGTCACAATAATGCTCCAAAAGAGTCAACTGTAAAGAGATCAATGGATAAATTTGCCGAAACTGGGTCTGTTAGTGATGTAAAAACAACAACGCGCCATCGACCAGGTCGATCGACCGAAAATGTCGCAGCTGTACGTGATGATGTCGCTCAAACTCCATCCACCTCAATTCGACACCGAGCTCAGCAAATTGGTGTCTCCAAATCCACTTTGCAGCGAATTTTGACGAAAGATTTGCATCTTCATGCATACAAAGTTCAATTGACTCAGGAACTGAAGCCAGCTGACCATGGACAGCGAAGGGAGTTCGTTAATTGGGTATTGAAGAGACAACATGAAAATGCTGATTTTGCCGACAAAATCATCTTCAGTGACGAGGCCCATTTTCATCTTGATGGCTTCGTCAATAGGCAGAATTGTCGCATTTGGGGTAAGGAAAATCCTCGAGTGATTAACGAGAAGCAAATGCATCCTCAACGTGTCACTGTGTGGTGTGGTTTTTGGGCTGGAGGAATCATTGGACCTTTTTTTATGAAAATGAGGCAGGTCAAGCGCAAACAGTCAATGGTGTTCGGTATCGTGAAATGATAACCAGTTTTTTCTTGCCTAGAATTGAAGAAATGAATGTGGAGGGCATGTGGTTCCAACAAGACGGCGCCACATGTCATACAGCCAGAGAAACAATTCAATTGCTGCATCAGTCATTTCCCGGTCGTGTTATTTCGCGTTTTGGAGATCAGAATTGGCCGCCTAGATCGTGCGATTTAACCCCATTAGATTTTTTTCTTTGGGGTTTTTTGAAGTCGATGGTTTACGCGAATAAGCCGACGACGACTAAAGCCTTAAAAGAGGAAATTGGACGCTGCATTAATGAAATACCGCAGCATTCATGCAAAACGGTTATTGAAAATTTCATTAAAAGATCGCGTGCATGCCAGCAAAGCCGCGGCGGCCATCTGCACGATATATTGTTCCATACATAACCTCATTCTGTCTACTTTACGTTATAATAAAGTTTCACGATTTTTTTTTAAATATCTGTGTTTTATTTAAAATTTAAAAATTGCGTTCTTCTTGGGACACCCTTTATGTGAATTTGAAACTAAGCAGACAATATTTTCTAATACAGAATATCCAAAATTTTAGTGTTTTCCTGATTACCAACAAAAACACGGACTTTCTGGGATATGTGCTGTATACCGGTAATGCGCCTTTCAAATACAATTGATTACATACTAAATTTTAATATATATTTTCTTTGAAACTATCACGAAAAGTCGCAAGACACACAAAAAATTGGATCTAAGTTTTGGCTCCACTTTTATACCCCTAAATGTGAAATTGGCCGCTAAAAAATAATATTCAATGATTCTCTATAACATATTCAATTTTTATCACAATCGGGTGAAAGCCATTCACGTTGCTTTCTTGTGAATTCACTGTAAAACAACTGTACTATATATTCAGCCCTACTAAATAAAATTTCACAATATAAATAT
This sequence comes from Eustalomyia histrio, assembly GCA_949748255.1. Lineage (NCBI taxonomy): Eukaryota > Metazoa > Arthropoda > Insecta > Diptera > Anthomyiidae > Eustalomyia > Eustalomyia histrio. The sequence continues at coordinate 60,345,608 of OX456523.1, read as the reverse complement.
ATTGTTGTTAAAGTTATTTTTAGTTCATATTTTAGAGCATATTAGGCTTTGTCTTGGTTTGTTTTTCCTTTAAAAACTCTGATTATTGGTTAATTTGTTGTCAACCAATCGAAATGTTTGAAAATAATACATATGTATATTTTTGTAAGATTTTCGTACACAAAACAAATCAAAATGTTGTTTTATGTTTTTTATAGTAAGGGTCATTATGTTTATTTGTCGCACCATATAATTTAATTGCACGATTTTGTTTTAGCTTTTTTATTTTATTTAATAATGTTTTTTTTTTAATTTTCTTTTGTTCTTATATGTACAAATTAGTATAAGAATTTATAAGCTCATAACAAAACAACTATATACAACAATATATCCTAAATATTATGAACAGCAGCAACAACAACAAAATTATATTTAAACTTAACTTCTTTTATGTCATAGTTTGCATGTTAGATTTTTAAGTGTTTTTAGTTAGGTGTGAAACATTTTTGCTTCGTCATACTAATGTTGAAAAAGGAAAATATTAAAAAGAAATATAAAAATTACTCAGATTTTATCTAAATTATGTTGTTAAAAAAAATCAACTTAAAAGGGTTTAATTTTTTGCTTTATTTATTTTGGTACCAAAAGCGAAAAGAACCAATAAAATAAACAACATTTATAATGGATGTTTTTTTCTATATAAGCCTTGTGAGGTCCCTTTTACACCCTTGATAAAAAAACACATTTTAGTAGATTTGGATTTTTTAATTTTATAAAAAATAATAAATAAGATAATTCATCAATTTGTTTAATATAATGATGTTTTTCTAAATAATACACTCAAAATAATTGGTTTGTTGGCTCAACAGAAAAATTTGTTAATTTAACAAAAAAAATTTCCCTTTTTTTTGTTTAATTTTATTTATTATTAATTTTAATGCAATTTCCTAACAAAAAATTAGTAAAATTACAATTTATTTGTAATTATACTGAGGGGTGAAAAATAACCTTCCTTATTCGCTTAGGGCTTGTATGGATATTCCATGGAAGCAATTATTTTATTCTTGGTATATCTCGGCCGAGGTCCAAAGTCCCATTAATATCGATTTAAGTAACGTGCCTCTGAGAAAGGACCTGTTACAGGGCATGTCACATAACTAGTGCATTGGGACAGATATCGGCCCTCAGTCGCTTTGCTAGGTGCTTGTCATTAGAGTGAGTGAATTGCGCTATGTAATATGCCACAGGCCTGACTTAGAAAAACCTGTCACAGTATTAACACAAAAGAACCTGTCACAAGACTAAAGTAAAAATTTAGCTACAAACTGGGGATGTGTCTACAAAATGATTTTCAGTGAATTCTTTGAAAAAATTAAGATTTTCACTAAAATAAACGGGCGTCAATAAAATCTTGTGCCAATTATGTGATATACCCAAGGCTGACCTGTCACGGTATACGTCTTTTGAGGTTAATTGACTCATCATTGCAGTAGAGTGACTTAAAGTTGAATTGAACAATTACTTTTTTTAATGAAGTATACATTATTTAAATTGCAAAAATCACAATAATTATTAAATTAAACAATAAAAATTTTAAAAATTATAATCAAAGATCAGATAAAATTTAAAAAATTTAAATAAAAATTTAGTATGGTGCCCAAAAGACATTATAATAAATAAAACTGCTTTCACAATAAATATGAAAAAAAATTAAAAGCGAAAAAATTAAAATGTTTTTAAATTTTGGCATTTTAATCCATCACACATTCGTGATCTGCGTCCCAAAGACTGTTATGTCCGATGTATCAATTTCTTTTTATTCTTTTGATGTGATTTTAAGTCGAAAAAAAAACAACTTAAAATGAAACTTAAAAGATGATTTCTCAAGCAAATTTGTACCACTTCACTAATATGTGCTGGATTTGTCCTATTTTCATCAGTCAAGGGGTAGATTTTTTAGACTGGTATTTTTCTTCCGATCAAGCCACACATCACAGAATAGGCAATTTCAGATTAATCATATTTCACCAGTCACTTGCATTCACACTCATCCTCTTTTTACCGGCCAGCGGATAGGTGAGAGGACAGAAGGGTCCTGTTTGCACTGGTCATGGGCCATGTGCTTGAACTTCAACTAACCCCTTTTTAACCACAGGGTGTTTGGCAGACGTTTTATTGGTTTATTATTTTAAATGTATCCAAATATCAACACAAGTCCTTTACAATTCATTTTAAATGCTAGTTGACTTTCAACCAGTCTGTTATAGGGTATTATAAACTCACGCCAGATTTTAATATTTTTACTCATTTTCTTTACTTGAATCACGCGTAATCTTGCGGGAGTGTGAGTAAAATAAAGAGGCCGAATTACAGCATTCGCGATCGAGTGAAATCGTTTGCAAAATTTTTATTTAATAAGTAACTATAATAATACTATTAATGAAAATACTAAGTTTAAATAGTATTTTCAATCTAGGGCCGAACAACAACATCACTGATGGAGGAAATTCCGTTTTGTATGCTTTTTTTTTAAAATCTAATATCGATTAAATAATGCCGTAATTCGACCCTAGAATTTTCTCGCATTAACGTGAGCGAGTGCGAATAGAAAAATGCGATTTGCATGAGTCAGTCGAAATTACGTACGCTTGGAATATTATGTAGTTTACTGTTTGTAGTTTAATAAAAAAAGTTTCCGTACCATTTAAAAATAAAGAAACATACATTTATTTTTCAAAGAAATATCTATAATAACTTTTTTATACATTTGTTCAAAATCGGTAAAAAAAATCGGTAAATGATAGTAATATCATTTACCGATTTTTTCATTTGTTTGAAACTTAATAAAAAATTTACCCACAAAATGGAAATTTGTGGTTTATTTGAGTCCGTAACAGTTATTACAAAATTAAATTCTGTTTGCTGTCTGTTTCCAAAAAAAATATCCAATTTGTTTTTTATTTAAATTTTTTGTTTATATACAAAATTATTTCAATTCAAATTACAAGAATTTCAAAAACACACATACATATACAAAACCATTGACACAAAAAGTGTCTATAGACATACTTACATACATTTTGTAGATTAAAAAACAAACAAGAAATACAAAAAAAAGAAACAATTTCAAAAAAATAATTAAATCATTTATTTTTTAACAAATTGATAGGTAAAATTTTAACATTTATTTTATCTGATTAATCATTTGTTTTTAACTGATGTGTCAGTTGTTTAAACAACATTTAAGTAACAAAAACTATTTGATTTAAATGAAAAGAAAGTAGACCGGTTTTTAAATGAAATATCATTTCTTTTAAATGACATTTTCTATTATTTTAACTTACAAACTATTTTAAGTATACCCATCTATATTTTGGGTGATTTGTGTAAATTTTGCTTATTTTTTAATTCGAGCAGTTTCCCAAATTTCAAAACTTAATCGATTTATTTTAAGTTCTAACATTTCTTAGCGGTTTGTTTATAAGAGCGAAATTTTAGAAGGAAATTACTTAAAGTCTATAAAAACTCAAAATGTTAAATTTTAGCTAATGAACTTCCACAACGATTACTGTATCCAAATATAACTAGAATTTAATATGACAGACATGTGTTTAGTTCTACATTAAATTTAAAATGAACTGATATATTCAGTTATTGGGGCCAGAGAAAATATTAAAAAATCATTGTTATTTTATTTAACTTTCATGAAATTAAAATAAAAAATTAAATATTATACCACAATACATTTCAATAATTTCATTTGTGTAATTGTTTAATATAAAATTAAAAAATATTTATCTGGAATTAATGCAAACATAATCCAGTTGCTCTTTATTCATTATATAAGAGAATAAAATAACAAGCGTCACAATTTTATCCAAAACAAAAGAGTGTACAATAAAGGAAACATTAAATAAAAATTTATCCACAGCATAGAATTTTCTGCGCAGCCAGCACTAACCTCGGTAAATTGACTGCAACATGGTAAACATAACTTTAGTTTACCGCAGCACAAGGTACGTGTAACAAATAAACGCAAACTTCCAAGGAAATCTCAAATAAAACGAAATAATCAAATAAATAATAAAACAAAGTGAAATAAATAATGCTTGAAAAAAAAAATCATAAAAAAGAGGAATTGAATGTGCAAATTTAATGAAATAAAACAAACGGGTACGCAGGAATACGTATTCTAAGTGAATAAAAAATTAAAAAATTAAAAAAAAAATATTCCTCAAAATAATTATGTATTAAAAAAAAAAAGAAAATAAATTTCTTAAAAATAAACAAAAAAATAAACAAAGAGTCATGCATGAAAAACCCACTTAACAACAGCAACAAAGAATTATACATGAGCAAGTTGCGGTATTACTTTTAACCAGTAAGTAAGTGCATTTTTACTCACTACTGGCATCCTTGTCAAGTTTCAGTTATCTGAAGAAATTGATCAGGCATACAAAAACAAAGCAACAAAATAAACATATTCGTACGCGTGTTTTTTTTACGGTTTATGCGAATTTTTCCGCTTCTCGGTATATTATCTGGGTATGTGTGTTGTTCTTTTCGTGACCATTTTAGTAAAACAAGTTACACAACAACAATGTTAATATCTTTTTATTAACACAGTAGTGTATACATTTGTGTTTTGTGATTGCAAGAGTGTTGGTTTTTGGTATTCAAATATCATTTATTATCAGTCACTATCGCTGGTACGTGTCAGTGTTTGTTTCTCGAATAAATATATGCAAATGAGTATCGAAGTGTAACTGTGCGGAAGTGTTGTTTACCGTTAACTATAATTTGACACTAACAGCTCAACAATAATAACACATCGATAAGTGTAAGTGACAAATATTGATTCATATAATAAGTAAATTAATATGATCATTTAATAAAAATTAATTATTGCATAAACATTATGTTTTAAAAATATAAACATTTGCCATATATGTTATTCAAACAGATAAGAGGGAACGTCTGTGAAGTTCATATTTACTGTATTGATGTTTTCCTAAAGGCAACAAGATAAATTTACATATATAAATTAAAGTCGACTGTTTGATACCCTACACCAAGTTTAATTTGGGCTCAATTAAGGGAAGCTTTACAAATTTGGTGAAGGGTTTTGATGTTTTTTTTTATGAACAGCTCGAAAAGTATTAAGAAAAATCAGAACAAAATTTGCAAAAAAAAATTAATTTAAGCAAATACCGTCAAAATAGTTTTATATGGGAACAAGGCCAAATATGGTCCGATGAGGTAATTTAGCGTGCTTTATAACAAAATCACATATCTATGGTTTCGTGTGTCTAAATCCCATATGCGTCCAAATTAGTTTTCTTTGGCAGTACTGAATTTGCACTGATTCTAACCGAATGCAAAAATATTCATCCTTTAGATAACAAAAAAATATGTACCAAATTTCATTTAAATATCTTTATATTTGCGCCATTAAGTTTGATTAAAGTTTTTTTATTCAAATACTGGGAAGGCGGGTTTATGTAGGCTCGGGTTTATATCGGTTTAAAAAAATGTATAGGGTTCTTCCTTGTGCCAATGTAAATCTATTATGCGGCTGGTAAGGTTGGTTTAAGTCCGTTATTTTTGGTACACATACTTAAAATTCCCTGGCCAAATGATAGTATAGGTTATAAATACGTGACTTACTGACTAATTTAACATCGCCCAAACCAAACTTCTGGCAGAGACATTCATTAAGATGGGAATTTGAGAAAGTTTTAGGGGGGGTGGCAAAAGAGGAGGTCTTCCCTTAAAGGCCTGGTAGAGATACACTCACAAAATGAAGAATCAATTAAAATTCATAGAATCAATTAAAATTCATAGAAATAAAATTCACAATAATATATAAAAATTTTCAGGAATTCAGTAGGAGTTGATATTTTCTCTTAAATGTAAAATTTTATGGTTTCTGTTTCTAAAAATTGAAATTCATATGATCCTTTCTTTTTTTTTTTACCAAAATAGTTTGTATATATACAAAATTATTTTAATAAAAATTACAAGAAATTATTCAAATATACATACACATAAAGCCAATAAAAATATATACATCTGTGTGTGTTGTGTTATGTTTTGTAATTACATATAAATAAAAATTTTTTTCAATTTGAAAAACAAACCACAAAAATAGTTTTTTCTAACTCTTTGTCAGTTAAAAACTGATGGTTATTTTAAACGACTTTCTATTGTTTTTACTTCTTTTGTCGATTATTAAACAATGATTGAAAATAAACAACAAAATCTGCTGAATATAAACAAAAATCAGAAGTTCTTTTTTTTACTGTATTTTCGATTAAGTGTATGAAATTTAAAATATCTGTTCCCAGAATTATGAGTTAATAGAGTTAATAGAGTTCTTGTAGAATCGCATCATTAATAGAGGTGATACTTTTTAGATTTCCTTCGCCAGGAACGTGGTAAAAATGTTGCATTAAAAAGAGGAAAAGCACTTCCTCATAACTACTTTGGCTAGGAACATGAAATTTTACATATGATAACGGACTTTTGGATTTTTGCCAGGAACGTTGTAAAAATGCGGGTTTAAAGTGAAAATTGACGCCTTTATCACACAGCTCACACCGCTGGGACTGAGAAGCTGAAAATTGTCTTTTTAGTTCCTCTTCCGGAGTAGACAGCCACTAAGATGCGATTTGTGGAGTTTTTTTTTGTGTAATGTGAGGGAGCTACCTGGAATTAAAAAATATTTTTTTTTCCCAAAATTTTGTTTATTCTTAAAAAATATTTTTAGACTCATTATTTTTGTCAATACTGATAAGTTGGCGTGTAAGCATAACCCATTATTTTACGCTACATCGCAAACATATGTCCTGTCCATTTATTAAGTGAAATTGTATAAATTCTTTTATTTATTTATTATTTATTTATTTTATTATACATATAATTACAAATTATACCTAAATACCTAACCGGGCACTAGCAACGAAGGCTTTCGGCTCGTTGTAGCGAAAACACACCAGAGGCTCTGGTGGGAATCGAACCCACGACCCCCGCACTGATAAGCTAGCACGATACCAACTACCCTATCGGGGCGAAAAACTTTAATTATCTATTTTGTAATTATTCTAAATTTTTTATATTGTACTTTGAGTTGACATATTTCCAAAAAGTACTGTATTAAAAATAGTTTTAAGAAGTCTAATGCAGTAATCGGCACTCATAGCACTCAGGGGCCGAACACAATCGGAAATTTACACGTACACTACACGAATGTCAACAAATCTCACAGCTAATAGCAGAAAAAATACAATTATTTTATTCAGTAGTACCAAAAAGTATATAATTTACTATAGAGTGTTTTTCACACTCTACCAAAAATTGAACATGGTACAGAGTTCAGCGGCAACATTTTTAAATGAAAGTTGCTAAAGTGTTGCAAAACATAAAATTTGGTGTATGCAGTGCTGCCACATAAACAGTGTAATTTTTTATCCCAGTTTTTGGGATTCTTAACTGTTACCAGTTCTTTCATGAAAACATTTTTTTTTTCAAATTATTGCATTTTTTATTGGTTTTTTAGTTATATGTTGCAACAATTAATAGCATATTTATTCTCTTTATTATATATTTTTACCATAGAAATGGGACATAGTTGGTCAATGTGTGTGTACACACTTTAATACTTTTCATGTCACAATGTTATGTTTGAATTCGTAACTATTTTTTAACACAATTTCAAATTTTTGTTGTATTTTTTTACTTTGTTAGACATGTCTAATTTTAGTAAAAATAATGGTATATTGAACAAATAATATATTTTTATATGAAAAATCTGAAAAAATACATGAATAAAATAAAAAAACATTTTTTTTATGAAATAATCTGAAATATCTCTAGCATCCCGAAAAACGGCAAAAAATAGTTAAAATTGGTTATATGGCAGCACCGCTAAACACTACTAAAAGTTTCCGACAAAACTCACCTTTGTTGCCGCCAAACTATGTTCGTGTTCTAAAAGAATACTAAAAAGTTCTTGAAATAAACATAATTTAAATAGATTTTTTTATTTCTGCATTCTTAATTTAAACAATTTTTTAATTTCAATTTACTTAAGGCGAATGACAGGTCAATTCACCCCAAAGGCCCTATTTCGTAACCGACTAACCAAGGGCATATCACCAAATCGGTACAAACTATTTTTTGTTTGTTTTGTATTTTATATCTTTTGTATTGTTTTACAGAAAATCAAAACAATATAACTTTGCTATAAGTCAGCCAATATGCATGGGCAACAATAGCTAAGACGGTATGTGTAATTACGCCCAATCGATTCCTTCAAATTCTTACCTTTGTAATTAAGTGAAAATTAATTTTTTAGAAAAATCCGCAAGTTTGACCTATGCGTTAATTCTGTGACTGTTTTTTTTTACGTTACTCTTTTCTCAGGATCTTTTGTGTCAGTCCTCTACCATTTAACAAATCGTAATTCACCTTCTCCTATGGCAAGCCCATATTAAAGTGACCCGTCCCATTCATATTAAAAACCGGTCCCTGTCTCGATCCGTTTTGCACAGGGTAGTAATGTAAACACATATCTGGTAGTAATTTTCTACACTGGGTTTGTAAAAGTATTTGAGATAGTATATAAATAATTAAGGCCTCATATGAAAATTATTGTATCCCAATTTTTTTTTTTACTTTCTTTCAATATTAAAATTTGTTATTCCTGTCCTTTTTGTCCCCTTTTAATTATAATTTCTAAAACAAATTGGAGATTTCAATCAGCACTAACCCATTTAGATTATTTTAAAAGCATTTCTTTATAGATAAAAAAAAAATTTGCTCCTTTTTTAAATTCTGATATGTGCTCCAAAAGTAATTTCTGGGTTAATAACTTGTTAAACAACACATACGATAGTTTAGTAAATTTTCTTTTAATATAAACAAGAGAGCAATTGTTTTAAAATTGACTTAAAACCTATATACATATTTATACTAACTAACATACATACATTTAAAGGTCACAAGGGGTTATCTTGATGGTTGTCTGGGCATAAACACCAACACCAACAACAACCACACAAACACACACCCAAAAGTTAACTTTGTTGGTTTTGTTTGTGGTTGGTTTCATACATTTTAAATTTTCTTATAAAAATGATGTCACATAAAAAATAAGTTTGTTTGCTGTATCTTAATTTTTTTGTAGCTTTTTTTGTAACAACTACAAAATAAAAAGTTGTTGGATGTTGATGAATTTTTGCTTCATGTGTATAAGGATGGCACTTATTCTTAAAGATATTTTGAGTGATGAAAATTTGAAAAATAAAATTTGTTACTATAAATTGTGATATTGTGTCGCTAAAAATTATAACAGTTATAATTCTTCCAGCTTTTTTTTGTAGAAAAATTTCAAGTCTCACAAATAAATGACAACCCATTTCCCATTTTTTTTTCGTTTGCAAAAAACTACAAAATGTTACATTATTTAAAAGATTGAAAAACGTTTCTTTTTTTATAAACACTTAACTAGAACACATACAACAAACATTTATTAGGTGAAACTAGAGTAAGGAAAAAATTTATAATACACGCCACAGGATATTATAAAAATGTATTATAAAACTGTTACAAAAAAAGTTGAGGAACAAAAAAAAAAAATATAATTTATATTGGACAAAAAAAAAAAAAACAGTTTGTTTAAGAGCTAAAAAGTTTAAGTGTTGTACAGACTAAAAATAATGTTAACTAAATAATAAAAAAAACTGGTTTTAATAGGTCATGGAACTTATAACTGTAAGTTTAGAGAATATTAGATTTAATTTTAACAGGAGATAATTTGGATTAAATTAAAACATCAATTGAATACTTAATTGGATTAAACTTTAGTCATTTATACCCTGCAACACTACGTGTTCAAAGTATAATAATTTTCAGTTAATGTTTGTATTTATCAAAAATTGCAGTCTTAGATCCACCTTATAGTATAGCAAACGAATCACTTTCTGAGTCACGCGTTCACACTGAAAGAATTATGTGCATAGTATTAATGTAATTGTTCATTAACACATTGAATTTTTTATTGAAATAACCTCAAAGAACAGTTTTAATGAATAAATAAAACATGTTTCATTAAATCAATTTTAATAAAGGATCATTAATATATTGAAATTTTTAATAATAATTCATGAAAACATTTCATTTTATAAAAACAATTCATTAAAACAATGATGAGTATACGTGTTCCCGGCAAAATATTTTTTATTTGTTGAAACAAAAATTGTATATGAAATCACCCTACGGAAAAAAAGTGGTCAGTTGGGACTGGAGCACAGGACCGGTTCCTAAAATACCTATCACGTGATAGGTAAAAATAGGAAAGGTTCCTAAAATATCTAACACGTGAGCGGTATAAAAGTATCCATTACTTGGTTGGTCTGAAAGTAGCAGTCCTGTAAGGAAGTGATGACTGGAACGGTTCCTAAAGTACTCATCACGTGACAGGTTTCAAAAAAATCTATTATGTGATAGGTCTGAAAGTACTAGCCCTGTGATTGGCTAAAAACAGTTCCGGTTCCCAAAAACCTAATACGTGATTGTTAGTCTCTTTGACGTAATGGGTTTAAAAATACTGTGGTAGTTGAAAATAAGACTGGTTCCTAAAATAATTATCACGTTACCGCATTAAAAGTGTACTTCACGTGACTAGTCTGAATAGGGCTTTAAAGTACCTATCTATCACTGGACCTATATTTAAGTAGGGAAGTCTTTCAAGGGAGAACTCCTACTGAACTATAAAAAAAATAGATAACGGATAAAAGGATAAAAAGTGGTTAATCATGTTTTTTTAATATTTTTATTTCTTCCAAACTACTTAAACGAATGGGTATCAAATGACAGGTATTTCTAAGTTATTGACCGTCTATATATACGAAACACTCTTAGTTTTTGGATGGCAATATTCGTCCGACTAATTAAGTAAAATTATTTTCTCACCGCTAATTATGTTAAAGAAAAAAACATTTTTCGTAATGAGGAATTAATATTTCAATGGGGGTTTTATTTACACCATTTAAAATTACATTTTAAAAAATCGTCCCATTTAGTTCTATGACATGTTCTTTTGCATGAATTCAGTGACATGTTCTTTTCCGTTAGTTTAGTAACGTGTTCTCGTAGGACAAGCCTATCTTAGAGTGAGGGGTCCCTTTCACATAGAAAAATCGGTCGCGTGACCGGTCCCTATGAAACCGGTCCCTAGAAAAACCAGTACCGTGACCGGTTCCTATTATTATAAACCGGTCACTTGACGCGTCCTGTAATAGGTCCCTTTCTCGTAGGGCTATTTTATTAATTAACATTTTTATTAAAAAAAGAATTGTTCATCAATATGAAAAAATTTAATGAAATGTTCATTAAATCTGCATGTAAACCTTCCCTGCGGGAAATGGACCTATCCCAGGACATGTCACACACCGGCAGATCATTGGCAAAGCATGTGGTAATTATTTGTCTGCATCTTCTATGAGACCTTGAATTAATAATGAGCGTTTGGTGGTTTGGTCGATTTAAAAGTGGTGATTCTGAGCTCAAGGAACGGTCATGTCAACCCAAAAAGTTTGAAAACGAAGATTTTAAATTTTAAATATTTTAAGACTATAATTAAATTTTGCATGTGCGAATTATCAAAAATTTAAACTGCAAATGGGTAACAAAATTGTAATATAATTTGTTGTCAAAAACAGTATGTAATGGAAAACAGATTTGGTATCAAAAGGCCAAAATATATATCGAGCTCAACTAATTTTATTATATGGCAGTTAGTTATACAGTAGTGGTCAAAACATTTGGAACTGAGATCGCATTTTAACTTTTCATTGATTAATTTTCTCCAAATCACATTTCGTTACTAAAATTAATTTTTTTTCATGTAAAAAATATAAAAAAAAAAACAAATTCCGGTAAAGTAAAACAACAAAGAATTAATTTTAAAAAGTGTATTTAAAATGCAGGTGTTCAAAACATTGGCAACACTATAAAAAATTATTATATAATTCCAAAAATTGATTCCAATATTCAGTATTTTGTAGCATAGCTGTTATTATTTATTACCTCAAAACATCTTTTACGCATTGAGGCTATGAGCTTTTTAATATAATCTTCGGGAATTTCATTCCACTGCTTTGCCAACTCGGCGAAAAGTTCATCAACATTTCGGAATACTTTATAACCAATATTCCGTTTTGCAATCATCCACATGTTCTTAATCGGGTTGAGATCGGGAGATTGTGGCGGCCACGACATGACACTAATATTATTTTCCTCCAACCATACTTTTACAACCCCTGCCGTATGCTTTGGATCGTTATCGTGCTGGAATGTCCATGAAAGTGGTATTTACCATTCAGCATATAGAAGCATAACTGAGCTTGAAAGGTCTCTATATATTAGTAAGTATTACTAATCCGGTGAATTGGGCTAGTCTCATTCTCCGAAAAACACCCCCACACCATTATGTTTCCACCTCCAAGCTTCACTGTGGCGGCTGTGTATTTAGCATCGTGCTCGTCGAATATAGGCTCTTACATCTA